>OZ020287.1:5184108-5216341 GCA_963971205.1 Aethes cnicana | reverse complement strand
AAATGCACTTCTCGAAGTCCAAGCGCCATGTAGGTAGGTACACTATTGTCGATACACAACTCTTCCTCGCAAATCTCGCGGTGTTTGTCTCTCTGGAAAGCTTGATCGGGAACCTTTCAAAAGGCAGGCGCCGCCGCCCCAGCCGCCCGCGCACGACACATACCACCCACCCAGTCTGTACATGTCACTGTACTCACCACAGACGCACTGCCCGCGGCCCGAGCACGCCTGCCCGCCGCCGGGCGCGATGCAGGCGGCGTCGCCGTCGACGCAGTCACAGGCGCCGCCGCCCCAGCCGCCCGCGCACGCGCACTGCCCGCACACGCACACGCCGCGCCCCACGCCGCCGCATTCCATGCCGTTCTCGCTGCAAATAAACTTCATTTATTTACTTCATTATTTTATATAAACAAATAGATTATTTGAAACTAAACTCCTACAGGAATATTATGAGCAATGTTTTTCTTTCAAACTACGCCAAAGAACAAGTAACTAGGGGTTAAGGAGCTCATTGTCGAAGTTAATTTAAATAACGTCTTCGGCGATACTGTTAAGTTAGGTTAGGGACTATACATCCCTTAAATGTGATTTTAGTATGTACCTATATATGTATTTTTATACATGTCGGAGAATGGCACTGAGGTGCAGGTATTTCCTTGTGTGTGGGCATTTCGTATAGGTATTCAGCTACTGGGTTCCTCGAGATTATAAGAATAGTCCAATTACGATCTTCAGTAGTTTAATTACACTAATTACAAACACCATTAAGAGCCACTGTCTTCAATAGGTAGTCCAATAATAATCCAACAATAACTAATTACAATAATTAAATCGTATGCGTCCGCGCACGACGGGAGCCTATGGAATCTCTCTGGGATCTGTCGTCCTTTTCCTAGCGACGCCTCTCGGGCAGCACTCAAGTGGATTTCGCGTCAAGCTGGAGTCGTGTCTTCAACCACGGGTTCCCGACATACATATAAATGTAATGTAAATCTATATGTTTAGATTTTGAAAAAAGGCCTTCTGCTGACTTTGTTGCGGCGCTTCTTCTTCAAGCAATGGGTCTAGGAAGCGCTGGTAAATTCATTTAAAAGTGACGTGTAAAAGTGCCCCAGATGAGGCCTATTTGCTGAATAAATATTTTCATTTTCATTTTCACTGAGTAGACATACCTACTTAAATATTTACCTACTAAAAAACTTTGATAGTCACGAAAATCTCAGGTCCGTAAAATTTTCTGATTTTTGTGTTAATAGCCGTTTCTGTCTAGACTTCTGAAACGGCAATACTACTTATGATTTATTGCAAATAGCGACGAATATTGAAGTTGCATTAGGAAAGTATGACTATAGGGCTAATTACACTGACTGCATGTAGGTACTAGGTCATGACAGTAGCGTCCCACTCGTATTTGTCGAACACTCAGTTGCCGGCGCCGGCGCGCGGCATGTACTATCGTAGCAACACCCCACAGCACTATACTCTTCCAGAAGTATCACTAAGTGAACTAACCGGCTGATGTCACAAGCCTTGCACTGGCAGTATTTGCCGCTGGCGCCGCGGTCGCACTCGCATTTGCCGCACAAGCAGTCGCCGGCGCCGGAGCACGGCATGTAGTGCGTCCCGTTGGGCTCGCGGCATTGAGCGATCAGCGCCATAGATGCCGCCTCGTCTTCTATCGAGCAGTCGCAGGAGGGACCAGACCTGAAAGTGTCATGTTACGGTTTAAGAATAAGTAAACTTGATTCTTATGTTAAGACGTCTGCAAACAGACCCAAGTATAGCTGGAGTGACATTGTCGTGGCAGACTTACTTTAAGAGCTTCGCAGGATCAGAACCTATAGCGAACTCTCGCTTCGCAAGCAGACTTATTTTCAGGATAAATGAGTCAACGTATTTTAGTTTGGAAGTTGATTTTGCAAATGTCTGCCCGCACTTGCGCAGTTTGGAAAGGTCGCATTTGGAGAAACAAGTCTGCTGCTATTCGCAATGTGTCAGTATCTGTGCGACTTCAAACGGTGTGCCTCGTGTAGATTAAATTTTCACGATGTCGCTCAGAGAAAGCCGGAAAAGGAATAGAGCGATTCCTGGCTCAAAATTCACTTACCATCCCTTGTTGCACTGGCACACGCCACACACGAGATGAGAGTTGACTGGGCAGGTGAGAGAAGCCCCCGCGTCTCCTTCACAGTCGCAGCCGCATTGAATCTCCACCTCCAGCGTTAAAGAGTCCTGCCCCAGCTGGCTCTCTGATATACGGATCGTCTGGTTCGACTGGGGAAAAGAAAACATACAGCTGAGAATTTATTTAGAGTAGAAATGAGGATGTTGTTCAATGGAAATTTTACGAAAATTTGTTAAGTGAATAGGGAAAACACTACATAAGTGCAACTAATGCTGGGTGATACGTAGATACTTAATAGAATGAATTAGAACTATTCCTTACGTCTGCAGCGTTTATTTATTTACAATTACCTATACACCATCATAAGTCAATGTAGGTTAGAAGGGTTACCCGAGAGAGCTACACAGACAAGTGACCTTTTAACAGCCATAGAGTGTACTTCAATATTTAGCGCCGTTTACTATTTTAGTGCGCATTGTCCAACGCTAATGTAATAGTCGACTCTGTGTGTTTGTATACGCTTTTGCTTATTTATATAGTAACTAGTTGCATGGCTTGGATTTTATGCTGGAAGTCAACATTATACTGCACATCTTCAAAGGGCACGAACGCACGTAAAGGATGCATATTATGGATGTAACGGAACTGATATGCGGCTACAATATACCGCGCGGGCTACGGAATACGTAACTAGCGTTGCTAGTAATTAATTGAGTACCTTCTTGTATTCTGGGCATGCCTCTAACGTGACATGGACCTCATAGTTGAGCGTCATGCCGTATTCGACGCCCGAGCACCGCGTGGACTCCATAAACGATCCCCCTTTCACTCCGCAGTCGGTAAAGTACTTGACCTTCACCGGGCCGGTACTCGAGTCGTCTTCAAAATCTACCACGCT
This sequence comes from Aethes cnicana, assembly GCA_963971205.1. Taxonomy (NCBI): domain Eukaryota; kingdom Metazoa; phylum Arthropoda; class Insecta; order Lepidoptera; family Tortricidae; genus Aethes; species Aethes cnicana. The sequence continues at coordinate 5,213,318 of OZ020287.1, read as the reverse complement.
CACGATGTCTTCGTAACCCATTTTGACTAGCTTCAATATATTCGAACTGTCGCTCTCCAATCTAGCGACGTAGGTGAAATCGTCCATCAGCTGATGTATGCTATCGTAGTGATCCTTCACACGTTCCGTTACAGCGAAGATGACGTTCACCTAAAAATAACCGCATCGTTACTCGAGATCATAATGCAAAGTAAACATAAACAAGTGAGGATAGTTTGCTTATACACTCGCCTCTTGGCGGACTTTGCGTAACCCATATTGCTTTAATCAAGCCGGAGAGGAAACATTTATTTACTCACCTTGTACTTATCTAAGAGTCTATAGACTTGGGCCAGAGAGGGATAATCGTACACGGAGTACCCGCTGTAATAACCATTATCGTCCAAATGGCATTGCTCATCGTTCCTCTTGATAGCACCACCTGAATAGGTAGGTAGATAATATAACTTTATAATATTCTAATGTAGGTAATAAAAGCAAGAAACTGGAGTAACCGTTGATAGACGGTTTATTACATGTAAGTACATATCCTATTCGGAAATATTAAGAAATATGAGTAAATCGAGACGTCGAATTTTAAGCGATAAAAAATCCCGCGGCTTTTAAAGGGGCTATATTCGAAGTCTTAAATAGGGCGGTCTCGCTGTTCCCTATAGGATAGCACACGCGTCAAGTTGAACTTTAAATCTAGCTGCTTAAAGATCACGCGACGCGTGAGCGATCCTATAGGGAACCCCTGGAGATCCCTATTTGAAGACTTCGAATGCGTAGCCCCAGGTGGTCGCTCCATCTTGTTGCAGGCCTACCAACGTGACTTGTAGAAGTCATTAGGTACTTATTATTAGTATAGATTGAACACTATTAAAAACCGTGGTGGCTCAGTGGTTAAACCTCTGCCTCGCACGCAGAGGATCCGGGGCTCGAATCCGACTCGCACCTCTGAGTTTACATAAGTAAACGCGAAATTCAATTTGAATTCACCACTGAGCTTTTTTCGGCAAGCGAAAACCTCGTGAGGATACCTGCACGTATCTGAGAAATAATTCAAGGATGTCTGTGAAGTTCCCAATCTGCACTGGGTCCGCGCGAACCCTAACCCTCTCGCGATGAGAGGAGACCTGTGCCCAGCAGACGTAAACAGGCCGTTGTGGTGATGACGGGACGTTGTTTACCGAGCTTCCCGTCTCCAGCGGTATGCAGCAGGCCGTCAGACAGCAGAATGACGATCTTGCGGCTGTGCGACGCCCACCCGACGGGCTGGCAAACCACCGCCTGGACCAGCGCGTCCAGCTGGGCCTCCGCGTCGTCCAGGTTGGCTGTCACCTTGCTGCTGTTCACGTGCTTGATGAACTCACGCACCTGAAGAAGGAGATCACAATATGAACACATTATGAAGGTTACAGCGAACGAAAAATCTGCTAGCGGCGCTAGTGCCGTCGGTGTCGGACACAGCAGGTACCATTTCCCGTGGAATAATAGTGCTCCCCTAAACTCCTCAAGGAACCTATGCCAAATTTCAGTATATTAGTAGTAATTAGCTTTATTTAGTTTCGGTTGTGCGTTGTCTGTGAGTCACTTAATTCCTCAGTCAGTAACGCAAGAATTTTATACAAGATGATCAAACCAAATGGAGAAACACAGACGTATGGAGACGTCAGAAACTATGAGAGATGGCGTCGGATAGGAGCCATGGCGTCGGTTTTAGATTTAGTAAAAATGGCATTGATTTTTTTCATTTGAATAGATCAGCCTGTATAATATTGATTTACCTGATTGGTAAGGGACAGGTGGTGGCGGTAGCTGTAGGTGGGCTCACAGGTTTCCTCCTCCACATTGCAAGGATTCGCGCGACGCCTGGAATCCACGTTGATATATGGCAGGACCGGCTTGTCGGCGAAACTGCCAAAGCCTAATCTAGAATTGAAAACAATTTCATGAAAGACAAAAAGCCGCGGTAGCCTAATGGTTTGACTTACCGCCTCTCATGCAGAAGGTCGGGGGTTCGAATCCAGCTCATGAACGACTATATGATACTTACTCCGGACACGAAAATTGATACGGTTAGGACGGGTAGTTGAAGGGATGTGAAATTTCATATTAAGTACTTAAAAGAAAAACAAGTGACAGCAAAATTCAGCGAATCGAAAAAGATGATATCCCTACTTTAGGATTTCCTCTCTCTTTCCTGTACAAAAATATGCGCGATTTTTTTAGTATTACACGTCCTTGTTTTTGGGACTCTATTAGTTATTTAAAGTGAGCTAATATTGTTGCTAGAAATAAAGCAAAAAGCGATAGTAAAACATGAGAGCGAGCACCTTAAGTATTAGCACGAAGTCCAATCAGCTGCGAAAAATTTCATTCAAAATCTACTACGTCATCAAACTTCCAAGTCTAAACAAATTATACCTAAAATTATCCGTTAGGTTCTTGAGCATGCCGGGCAGGTCGTCTTGCAGCGACACGAGGGTTTCCTTGTCGTCCTTCATGGACCATGTCAAGTCCATCAGGTAGTACAAATCCAGTGGGTAGTTTTTAGCGGGTCTGTACGAAAATTGGATTTTCGTCGTCTCCCCTGAAAAATAAAGCACAAACGTACAACAAGTAAGTAATTAATCATAAAAACATTACGTTTTTACATAGGTAAATGCACAAATATCGTGCCAAACTGCAAAGCCATTTCTTGGATGATTTTTGGAACTATTTTAATAGGAAAGACTAGTGTGAGTTTGGATATTGCACGCAGGGGCTCTATGCGAAGTCTTAAATAGAGATCTCGCTTTTCCTTATAGGATCGCTCACGCGTCAAGTTGAACTTTAAATCTAGCTGTTTAAAGTTCACGCAACGCCTGAACGCCTGAATTTAAGGACTTCGAGTATAGGCCAAGGACTCCTGGCCAATGGGGCCAAAAAGTCAAACAAGATGGTGGTGATGAGGACCTTAGTGAATTGTCACGGGAATCTGGTAGATGCGAGTGGCACAGGGCTACTTAAAGTGGCGTTGCTTGGGGGAGCCTTACTATGTCCATCAGTGGCAGGTCTAATAATGTGTGAAGATTTTCATTGTCATAATTTCACATAGGTAAGTACTCTCGCAATCAGATATATGGAAGCGAACAAGGTGATCATAAACGATCTTATTTTCAAGTCCTTAGAGAGTGTATGTTTAGATGGCAACTGTACAAACTGTTTAATAAGAAATTGAGGGCTACTGACGTGGTTTAAGCGACAGCCGTATCCTCTGCGGCTGTATTTGCACCACGGAGTCAATGCTGTCCGAGTCCACGTCCTGGAGAGAGCGGTTCGCGAAGACCTGCCACACCGGCTTCTGGGGCCGCTGGATCATGCCTTGGCCGCAGCCGCTGGCCACCAAGCTGTGGACATAAAGAATCGTAAATTCTATGAATATTAATTGTGGAGGAAGCGAGGAAGATACAATAAATCCTATGAAAGTAAAGGAAGCGAGAGACATGTTTGGGTTGAAGCAGGGAGTGTTCTGTGATCTCTGGCTACCTCAACGGGAAACAGGTTTAGTTTATTTATGTTAATGTAAGTATGTATGTATGCATTGACTATCTCCATACCAAATTTCATCTCAATCGGACCAGCGGTTTAAGCGTGAAGAGGTAAACAGATAAACAAACAAGTTACTTTGTATTTATATACTAGGACCTGGGCGACCGAGCTTTGCTCGGGTGAAAATAGCTAAAGGCGAGATTTTTCAGATATGACCCCTACTCGTAGCTAGATCGATTTGTCGCCCCCGCCCCGTAAACGGCAATATTCCAAATTTCGTCAAAATCGTTCTGATATCGCTTGGATAAATAAATAATCGAAATATATACAAATTTAGTGCGTTCAAAGTATAAGATAAGTACCTATTAGATTATTCTAGGGAAAAATTCTGTGTACATTTTTGCGTCACGGTTCTACCGAACAAGTCACAAAACGAATTTTGATATTTGAAATTATACACATGTACCTTGACGTGCCTTGACTGAAGTCCCCAATCCGCACTGGGCCCGCGTGGGGACTATAGCCCAAACCCCCTCATGATGAGGGAAGGCCTGTGGCCAACAGTGGGACGCAAATAGGTTGTAGTAGTAGTAGTACCTGGACTACCTTGGTCAGTATATGTGTATAATTTTATCAAAATTCGCCTACTTTCATCCCACAGCGCACTTTTCGAATACTTTTTGCAGTTAATATTTTACATCATTAGTATTCATATAACCAAGGGTTTGACGGCTTATTTTTACGATCAATCAGATCACAGCAGCGGATGTAGGTAATGCGCCGTTATTAAGTAACGAGTGTAACGACGACTTTGCTATACTGACATAAAAATACCAGCTTGCTACTGTAATCGACGAGTGTTTCTTTAGCCTGAAATATTCACGCTAAATACAAAATAATCTTTACAACTATAAGGACTATTGCGAATATAAATAAATATCGAGGTGTGTGTTTTATCGTGTTAGCTTCTAATTAGGACACGATTAGTAAAATAGAATAGGTTAGGTAGAGAAAGACCATTCTCGCAACTAATCTGCATCACTTTGCGTCCCCCGATGCATCCGTTTTGATAGAATTTGATTTGGTTACAAATTTTACGAACTTTAAAGCAAGTGGGTGTTACAAACATGATCGTCTTCGAATTAATCATAGATAACGGATCGATTACGAGAGAAGTCAGAAGGGTTAGCTAAGTGAGCGTGTTCAGCATTAATCCCACGTTTCAAAGCATTTGTACAAACACATCATTTAAGTTCCGTATGACGAAACTGTGAGCTCAGCGGGCTTTAAAACAAACCCATTGAAACCTATTCATCCGTGCCGTGTAGGCCATACAATCAATAATCAATCACCCGTCTCAGGAAAAAGCGGGAGACCGGCCTTTTGGGCCAATCAGGGCCGAACTGTCGGCCAATCGTTCCCAAATGTCGGTGAAGCGCTTGTCAGCCAGCGAACGTGGGAACTCACGAAGAATGCGCTAATGCAATGTACCAAATAACTATCTTAATCAATAAAAAGGCCGGCCTTTTGTATCGCTTATCTCACCGCTTTCTCATCTGAGATAAGGCTACAGTAATAGAAACAACGTGTTAAAAGCTTAACACTAAATAACAAATTGACTATTAGAGGTCGTAATTACTCACCCGCTGCGCTGGCACCTGCTGTTTCGGGCCGGCCATGCTATGAACTTAATTAATCGGGGAATAACTTCGCAATAATTCTCAAAATCATCTATTCGGTATATTAATTGCCGTATTGCGTTGAGTGACGCCGTAAATCTTGTCTGAATTACGATTCTGTTCGATTATGAGTTTTTACTCAGGAACTCTACCTTAATTAAATTGTATTAAAATAGCGGTACCAGTATTTAATAAACTTAATGTTTGACAATAAATAGCTAGTCAGTTGTGACCTAACTTAGAACGATAAAATAATACCACAATAATACTTTCACATATGAAAATACATGTATAATTGAGACGTTAACATTGTTAACATTAGAGCAGCGCATCTTGAGGCTTATTAATTAGCCCACAAATTTCACAAAATAAGACGTGGTTTTAGGAAAAACTAAGGGACATTATAGGTACCATCATCACATCAAGATATCTATAACGAGCGAACGTGCGAGAGATTTGAGTCCCCAAACCGTTTTGAATGAAAGATAATTTTGTCCAGATAGGTACCTCTACCGCTAGTTTACTACTTACAGCTTTTTTGAGTGAAATGAGATGAGTGTGTGATAATAATTTATCGCGTCATCTTCGTAGTTACATGGAAGTAGTCGCGCCGCTGCTGCAGTGCGAGGCCGCCCAGGTCTCGTGCTCGATGCAGACGGCTCGTCCAGTCGCCACTGACCTCTCGTCATCGTTGCAGCGCGGCGCGCCGCTGCTGTAGTAGGGGTCGGCGCACCAGCGGCAGTGCGAGGCCGCCTAGGCCTCGTGCTCGACGCAGGCGGCTCGTTCAGTCGCCACTGACCTCTCGTCATCGTTGCAGCGCGGCGCGCCGCTGCTGTAGTAGGGGTCGGCGCACCAGCGGCAGTGCGAGGCCGCCTAGGCCTCGTGCTCGACGCAGGCGGCTCGTCCAGTCGCCACTGACCTCTCGTCATCGTTGCAGCGCGGCGCGCCGCTGCTGTAGTAGGGGTCGGCGCACCAGCGGCAGTGCGAGGCCGCCTAGGCCTCGTGCTCGACGCAGGCGGCTCGTCCAGTCGCCACTGACCTCTCGTCATCGTTGCAGCGCGGCGCGCCGCTGCTGTAGTAGGGGTCGGCGCACCAGCGGCAGTGCGAGGCCGCCCAGGCCTCGTGCTCGATGCAGGCGGCTCGTCCAGTCGCCACTGACCTCTCGTCATCGTTGCAGCGCGGCGCGCCGCTGCTGTAGTAGGGGTCGGCGCACCAGCGGCAGTGCGAGGCCGCCCAGGCCTCGTGCTCGATGCAGGCGGCTCGTCCAGTCGCCACTGACCTCTCGTCATCGTTGCAGCGCGGCGCGCCGCTGCTGTAGTAGGGGTCGGCGCACCAGCGGCAGTGCGAGGCCGCCCAGGCCTCGTGCTCGACGCCGGCGGCTCGTCCAGTCGCCACTGACCTCTCGTCATCGTTGCAGCGCGGCGCGCCGCTGCTGTAGTAGGGGTCGGCGCACCAGCGGCAGTGCGAGGCCGCCCAGGCCTCGTGCTCGACGCCGGCGGCTCGTCCCGTCGCCACTGACCTCTCGTCATCGTTGCAGCGCGGCGCGCCGCTGCTGTAGTAGGGGTCGGCGCACCAGCGGCAGTGCGAGGCCGCCCAGGCCTCGTGCTCGATGCAGGCGGCTCGTCCAGTCGCCACTGACCTCTCGTCATCGTTGCAGCGCGGCGCGCCGCTGCTGTAGTAGGGGTCGGCGCACCAGCGGCAGTGCGAGGCCGCCCAGGCCTCGTGCTCGACGCCGGCGGCTCGTCCAGTCGCCACTGACCTCTCGTCATCGTTGCAGCGCGGCGCGCCGCTGCTGTAGTAGGGGTCGGCGCACCAGCGGCAGTGCGAGGCCGCCCAGGTCTCGTGCTCGACGCAGGCGGCTCGTCCAGTCGCCACTGACCTCTCGTCATCGTTGCAGCGCGGCGCGCCGCTGCTGTAGTAGGGGTCGGCGCACCAGCGGCAGTGCGAGGCCGCCCAGGCCTCGTGCTCGACGCCGGCGGCTCGTCCAGTCGCCACTGACCTCTCGTCATCGTTGCAGCGCGGCGCGCCGCTGCTGTAGTAGGGGTCGGCGCACCAGCGGCAGTGCGAGGCCGCCCAGGTCTCGTGCTCGACGCAGGCGGCTCGTCCAGTCGCCACTGACCTCTCGTCATCGTTGCAGCGCGGCGCGCCGCTGCTGTAGTAGGGGTCGGCGCACCAGCGGCAGTGCGAGGCCGCCCAGGCCTCGTGCTCGACGCCGGCGGCTCGTCCAGTCGCCACTGACCTCTCGTCATCGTTGCAGCGCGGCGCGCCGCTGCTGTAGTAGGGGTCGGCGCACCAGCGGCAGTGCGAGGCCGCCGACAGGCATGCTCCGCAGGCCTCGTGCTCAATGCAGACCAGCTTGTTCAGTAATTGCTGCTCCACTGCAACACGATTGACACAGATTTCATAAAAATATTCAAAAGTTATGCTTAGCACAATTCAACTTAGAAGGTGCGCGGCGAAGCACTTAGCAGCCATTGACGTAGAGTATTATTGCTTAATCCATGCACCTTCTAAGTAAGTGAGTTGTGTCGTACTAAACAAAACTCTTTGATAGAACAAAAAACAACATTTACAATTAGAGGTTCGGCTAAACAAAACTGTTCAAGAATCCTTTCATCTTCGTCGTTCGTGATTAGCGAATGAACTTTCCAGCTCCATAACGTAATACTGTGTCGTAAGCTTTTTGACACGAGTTCCGACCGTATTTTTGTTTCACTGTTTTATTTTTCTTTCTATTCCTGTTTGAATGTCTGTGTCGTTGATCCGTTAAATAAATATACTTATCTATTTCTATTTCAAGTAGAAGACAACTAAAACAGCTCATCTTGACCTAAGAATAAAAATAGAGGCCTCGCCTTGATAAAAACTCAGTTCTTTGTAAGGATGTTTTTTCCTACGCAGCCGTTGATGTCTTATGCATAAAATATTTGTAAAAGGCGAAATGATGTCTTCTAAATCCATTCTAAAAATTTTAATTCAATGGAAACTTCTTAAAATGAAAAAAATTACTATTAAAATACCGCCTAATACATTACAAGCATTGCATCATACTTACTTACCTAATGTACTTAATGTATACCTACTGCCAAATGTCGGATGTAAAAATTAATACTTTCTATCTATTTATGAGAGTGCAAAAATGACTATGCATATTTCGTAATATACTCCAGTCTACCTATGTAATAACGGATAAGAATTAGTCTCTCGCAAAATTAAGCCTCAAGTCTTTAAATTTATGCTAACCGAATCGTTGCTACATCCTATAAAGTCCTATTGCTGGACGTTAACGAGTAGACTTTACGATTTGTATTCGCAAACTTTGCAGACATCTGTCAATCTATAGACGAATGGCACATAGACATATAGGTTTACTACCTGTTGCGTAAATTGTCTTCATTGGGTACCTATAAGAACAAAGGTTTGTCTAATTTTACTTAACGACATTTCATATTGTGGCGCATTTCAAATACTACATTTTAACGCAAGACAAACACGACTTTTGGCTTTCTAAAGATCGCCACAGTGACCTATCCTGCGCCGGCTGAATCCAACGGTTTCCCGCGACTATTGCCACATGGAGAGATGCGTGTCATAATGTTAACATTACGATATAATAAAATGTAAATGTCAGCGCGATTACAACGGAAATTTCGTTACACCGTGTAGAGTTTTAATACTTTTACTATTACAGTCAGCGTGTCAGTTCACAAACAAACAAACGTTTCCACGAACCAAAGGAATGTCTACACGTAACCGTTTAGAATAACTTCGCTCCTTTAACTACTTACGATCTATTTTAATCTTCTCCAAATGTCACCGTAGAAATTAACCACTAAATACGTTCGAGGACGTTGTTTACGCAGCGATTTGATGTGGGCGTTGAAGATTGTTAGTGACACTGTAGTCGAGACTATTGTGCTTGTGACACATGGTATCACTTCGTGAAAGAAAATGTGACGTATAATTATATATGTGTGCGCCATGTAGTGGAGTTTATTCTGGTATTTCGACTTGCAAGACATGGTCATGAAAGAACAAAAGATCCTTTGCAGTCAGCAAAACAAAATGCTGAATTAAAAATAAGTCTCTAATTTTATTATACCGTCTTCATTAACGTATTTATTTACAATTTGAACTTTTAGGAAAAGCTTTAGAGTGGAAATTTGTAAACGTATCTCTGACAACGTCCGTGCTCTTAACTCTAGTAAGGAACTAAGTGTGTTCGTTTACGATTATCGAATCATAAAATATCCCACTCGTACGAGACTCGTATAATTATAACCACAGCTGTAGTGGGAGGCACGTGGCAAAACGATGTTTTGATCCTAACCCGATAGACGTCGATACAATAATTAAATGTGTCGATTACTGCATTTGTTGTCAGTTTCGTTAATCTTTTTTTATTGTAATTGTAACTGGCCAGATGGTTAGCCTCTCGATTGATAAAAAAAACATCAGTCATACATATAGAGGTATAATTCGTAGGTATCAATTTACAGGTGATGAGTAATATTTAGTATGTTTTCTGCATTTAAATACACTACTTATTAGCTATTTACTGGTTTTAGCACGTTTACCGCTATGACCATTTTGAGAAATCTAGTAGGCCACAAACAATTAGTAACTAGCTGCAAAGATGACTAACTATTTCTGTATAATTATGGTACATTTACTAAAAACTAATAATAATCTACCTTTTAGATCACTAGGCCACGCAATATGTCACTACTTGGTAAAGCTACACCTTATTAAAGAAGGTAGGTAAATTGTATTTCCACTCCTCCTATTCGAAAAGGAGTATTATGTTGCCCGTTTTGAGGGAGCAAAATGCGATTTATAGGAGGTACTCATAGGAGGAGTGAAAAGCAGAGTGTACCTACTGTTGTACAAAAACGGTAGCAAAGTCATTTAGACCTTGGTTGACGCGGTAAATATACCATTTTGCTCCCTAGTCATACAATCTACTATTTCTTTCTATGGAAAACTACGCAGCTACAGCGAGTCTAGTTAAGAATTTATAAAATAGTTTCGGCTGTGCGTTATCGTCAGTCAGTAAAGGAAGAGTTTTATATTGATTGATTGATTTGTTCAAGTCTTTGTTTCTGCATATAAACTGTTTTTGTAACATACTATCTACTTACCTAAATCACTACATAGTACAAAACAAAGTCGCTTTCTCTGTCTCTATATCCCTATGTATGCTTAAATCTTTAAAACTACGCAACGGATTTTGATGCGGTTTTTTTAATAGATAGAGTGTTTCAAGAGGAAGGTTTTCGTATATAATTTGTTATAGTTTAACGCTCAATTCCCGCGGGAACGCTATAACCGAATTCCACGGGGACGAAGTCGCGGGCAGAAGCTAGTATTAATTAAAATACAACTGAATTACTTTAAGGCGTATTGTATTTGATGCCCATGATGTGTCATGTAAGGCAGTTTTCATGACTCTAGTTTAAAACGATTATTTTTCCCGTGTTTTATTAACTTAAGTAATAACATTTTCATCTCCGCGTATCATCGTGCGTCCTATGAATTTATTTTTTCCGATGCAGTTAGATAAGTTGCCATTTCAGATACCATGGGAGTTTTATTGAGGAAGCGCCGGCCGTAAAGATACTAAATTCATAATTGGCATCCTCTGAACTTTCAAAATACTTCCCTAAACTAATAAACTCACTTCGCCCTTTGGTATGTTTATATCTTAATTGGTGATTCTGTCTATTTCTTTGCAAACGATTTAAATTAAAACGAACACTAAAACTTGGCATTCCCCATGTCTATAAATTAAGTACCCTAAACTAGCTTCTTAGGTTAGAATTCGGTTATCACGTTCCAGCGAGAACTATATGTTTTTCTTACATAAAAAGTAGCGTATCTCCTTTCCTGGAACTCCAACTACATACATATCTCGATACCAAAATTCATCTAAATCGGTCCTGTGGTTTAAATTTGAAGAGATAACAGACAAAAAGACGGACTTTCGCATTTATAATATAAGTATGGAAGGATTAATACAATTATCTCCAGACTCTATTGAAATTATCCAAATAGAATCCTTAAAATTGAAATAGAGACCCATTTTCCCGAATAGCTCATAAATATTAAATGATATAATATCTTGCAAAATAGAGGGATATATAGTGAACTAGCTTCTGCCCGCGACTTCGCCCGCGTGGAATTCGGTTATCGCGTTCCCGCGGGAACTATGCGTTTTTCCGAGATGAAAAGTAGCCTATGTCCTTTCCCGGGACTCCAACTATCTCCATACCAAATTTCATCCAAATCGATCTAGCGGTTGAAGCGTGAAGAGTTAACAGACAGACAGAGTTACTTTCGCATGTAGGTATAATTAAAAAATATGGATAGGGATTGTTATTTAGGGACATGGGAGATCCCATATTACTATTTACGAACTTGAATGAGGCCCCATTGCAAGAATGTTTGGTCAAAAATCCCGGCATACTTAACAAGAAATAGTCACTCTGTAACGTTATAAAGCTGTCAATGATAAGACTGCGTTTAGCATTTCTTCTATTTTAGACAAGTAATGCCCGTAACAGGTGCTTCTGGCGCCCGTCGTGTCTGCTGCAGCTATTTATTTACGTTTGAACATGGACGTAAAATAAATCACTTCTTTTGAAGCAATGTAGATAAGGGACTCGATTTATTTCAGTCTGAGAAACCGATTAAGCATTGAATCCGGCTTATTTGAACACGTGTTTTCTTTTAAACTCCATTAGAATTTGAATTTAAGTATACCTACCTATGTAATTTTTTTCAGGTTCGGTAGCGATAAAGCCTGTATATTTCCGTCGCCGATTTATATGCTGTTTTATAAACTATGTCAATGCGGTGCTAAACAAACAAACGCTTAACCCACATCCGTTATCACGTAAATCCGTAACAATCGCAAAGAAAACTTATCAGCTCACCTTGACAATTCACGTATCCGAACACCGCAAAACAAACACAGACACCAATAACAACTGAAATTCTCATGATCTTAATTAAATCACTTCACATATGCGAGATATTCGCGTGTGTGGATCGATCGGGTTCGGTTCGCGATGAGTGAGTGATAAGGGCTGATAAAGTTTGATAAGGCGTGATAAGGGCGCGAACGCGAGCGGCGCTCGCTCGCGTGCTCGCGCGCCGGCATCTCACGAAACTATGGCTAGGCGAGCCAGCTAGCTAAGCGGCTGCGGCAACTTGTAGCGTACCCTAGCCCGTCCCTTTTCCCTAATTGACGACGATAAGATATTTCAGACTGTAATGAGTTCACGCCTTCAGCTGTTCGAGCGTGTTCGATTCGACGGGTAGATTAACAGCGAACAGCGATATTATCCAATGTTTTACCGCTATTCCTTGTCGTGTCCGACTTTAAACTGTGGTTACAAGTACAATACACAAATTACACAACACAATGCGTAAAATTAAAGTTAGACTAAAATTTTGTTGTCACAACGACATAATTTTTTTGTAGGGGTGACCACTTGCCATCAGGGGCTATATCCGAAGTCTTAAAATAAGGATTCCCTATAGGATCGCTCACGCGTCGCGTGAACTTTAAGCAGCTAGATTTAAAGTTCAACTTGACGCGTTGCGATCCTATAGGGAACAGGGAGATCCCTATTTAAGACTTCGAATATACCCAGGTGACTATTGTGCACGTTTGCCAAACAATACCATAATTAACCATTATTTCTTGCATTGGTTTATTGTTTGTTATTTACTATGAGCAATGATTAACCACCTGTAAATCTCCTGTAAGTTCGCAGTTTTAAGTGCTGCATTTAGGTAGCTGAAGTCTCTTCTTAGATTTCTAACAATCACCTATTTCATTTGTCATATTTACTTGCGTTCCGTGACGCAGAATAGCTTAATTAACTCTGTCGCTGATAGAAGCCATGAACCTACATTCGTCACAAGTAAAATCATAGGTATGTTATCTTGCAAGATGAACTAAACTACTTCTCTGAAATTTAGATCACTGCCAAAAAAATGTGTCACGTAAAGATAGCGGAGTCTCTACTTATGCTAAGTGATCGATATACCCACGTTATACTAGCAAAAGTAATAGACGGCAGCAGCAGCATACCACCTCCACCACAACATCCTTTTAAAGCATGTTCTTCTGGTAGGCACAGAGGCTATATTCGAAATCCTAAAATTGGGATCTCCCTGTTCCCATAGGATCGCTCAGATTTAAAGTTCAACTTGACGCGTGAGCGATCCTATAGGGAACAGGGAGATCCCTATTTAAGACTTAGAATATAGCCCCAGAACGTTAGTTCTGGAAGAAGGAGTTATCCTTTCACTACGAGAGGGTTTTTGTTAAGTCCCCCAAGCGGGCCCAGTGCGGAAATTTTTACTCCTTCCTGACTTTGTTACTCTTTGATCTTCTGTATATAAACCGTATCTACACTCAACAGCAATGAAAACGGGTCACTTTGTATGGAAAATCCTATACAAAGTGACCCGTTTTCGTCGCTGTAGAGTGCACGAATTAATCCATATGAACGAAAGTGTATGTAAAACTTGTGGGCGTAAAAGGTGGAATGATATGTCACTATTTAGATATGTACCTAGTGTGTATTTTGTGGTGTACAATAAAGTGTTATTTACTTACTTACTTATATGTATAGGTACATACTATACCTAATGAACATTAGTATTTTTTTTTCATTTTATTGGTCGACCTATACCTCACCGATGTACAAGTAAGTGGCACCTCATCCGTCTTAACCGTCGCGATTAATTCTTGCCAGCCTTCGACATTTACTAATTCCGACACCGCGTTCCCGTGCAAGATACACGGCTTTTGAACACGCATTCAGCCACTCCCAATCTACGAATACGTATAATTTGGAGACCAGTGTAACTTGATCCATCTTCCCTCTCCAAATGAATAGAAAAAGTACGTCCGAAGAGGTATTCAGTAGAAAAGAGAGAGGTCTACGTCAGTGGTAACGGTGGGTGTACATTCGAGGCCGAAACATAGCAAAACAAGCACTCGTTAAGCTTTACCGACATTAGATTTGGTCAAAGATGATCTCGTGGGCGGGCTGTCCTTATACATTTGATGATGCAAATCACAAGCTACCTACATTTGGAGAAGCAAAAAAAAATTGCACAAATCTTTAAATCCACATGATGTAATGTCTATTAATATGTCAGGATTAAAGACTTTATAGGCTTATTACTTAAGGCTTATTAAGAACGCTTTTTCCTTACACTTACTACTTAGTTTATTGCCTGCAGTAGATATAATATTTTCTTTACAACATATAAGTGTGCTAATTAAGCACAAAGGTCATATTTAATAGTTAAGGTGCAAGAAACATTACACACTTTCACATTGATTAGTTAGGATATGGTGTCCCTGTACCATACGTATGTACCTACTAAACTCTAGAAAGCTTGCGGCACCATAAGCCTGATTCGGGTTTGTAAATAATTAATTATTACATAGGTACTATCTCCATATAAGTATGGAGATAGTATGATTCCATTTAAATATTAATCCAAAAAATTAGTTAATAATAACTACCTAACATAAGTTAGGTTAGGAAGCCAGCACGCATCTACGAAGTAATTCAGGGATGTGTGTGAAGTCCCCAATTCGTACTGGGCCCGCGTGGGGACTATAGCCCAAACCCTTTCGTGATGCCTGTGCCCAGCAGTGGGCCGTAAATAGGCTGTTGTGGTGGTCGTGGTGGTGGTTAGTTTAGGAGATCTATTCCCGAATAAGTGGCTCTTGAAGTAAAGTTTAATTTAATATCTTGTTAAATAGGGAGAGAGTGAATCGTTATCTACTTAGAAATGGGTAGGTACCTAATCTCATACCAATTCCTATTTACAAACTCGAATAAGGCCCCTTATTACGTAAAGTTAAAAGAAATACTCTTGCCGTTTTTAGTTAGGATCGTTCATAAATAAGTCTGACCCTTAAAATACCTCAGGGCCCGCCCATACTTTACCGTAAGTGGGTTCAAAAGTGAAGTGTCACTCGCAACGTCTAAATAGTAAGTAACAGTAGTTAGCACCGAACAAGGTGCCTCACTCACTAAGTGGGCTTTGTATGCCCTTACCGTGTTACAGTGGATTGTGTTTACGTTTATAATTTGGACAATTTCTTGTCAAACAGTGAAGCGTGAACGCTTTTGGGTGTGATATCCGATCGCAAATTGGTTAAGCTTTTTGAAATGCAGCCTTACTTTAGCTTAGCGACATTAATATGCTGATTATTGTCAACGCATATGTGATGGCTGGCTTAAACAATGAAATTCTGAAAACAAAAATTTGCTAAATAGGTACACTAAAGCCGTGCACTTGGGGACAAATATCATGCGACAGGTGTCACACATGTGGCGACATATCGATGTCGCTTGAAATATCTGGCGACATCGCGCGACTTATGTCCGTAGCGACGTCCTTGCCGAGCGAAGTCCGGCAACGTCACGTCACTTCACCTGACGTCGCTGGCGACACGTGTCGCAGACCATTTGTCCCCTAGTGTACCTACCCCTGGCTTAATTTAATAACAAAGTTTGTTGTCCATCTCTATATGTTTTTTATGGTACGCGCCAAAACAGTCCTAAAGAGCTGACGGGCGTAGACAAATGCAATGAATCCATTGTCTCAAACTTTCGTGATACACACCCATATGACCACGATTTTAGTGTGTTGACACACTAAAATCGTGGTCTTCTCGTGACCACGGCCGCTGCATCGCGTCGAGAGAAAATATAAATAGTTTTTTACGCGATTAAGTCCCGATTTTACAAATAAACAGGCATGAATGATTATATTATAACTAGCTTCTGCCCGCGACTTCGCCCGCGTGGCATTCGGTTATCGCTTTCCCGCGGGAACTATGCATTCCACGATAACATATGTATAACGAATGTAACTTGGAAACTAATAGTCGGATTGCAACAAAATTTGATATGGGGGGGGGGGGGGGGGTAGTTTATAATACTGGTCAACATATAGGCTACTTTTTATCCCGGAAAAACGCATAGTTCCCGCGGGAACGCTATTACCGAATTGCACGCGGACGAAATCGCGGGCAGAGGTTAGTTTATTATAAAACTAAAGAAAGCTTGAAACTATTACGTAGGTAGTTTATTAATAACTATAATTATGAAGCAGCAGCAGCACCCTTTTTCCCTTTTCCCTTCATAACGGGCGGAGGAACCCTGCTCTCCCGAGGCTTCTCCAGCATGTAGTAGTAGTGGTTCACCGGTTCGAACCAGCTGTAGCCGCTGTCCGCCCGCCCAAGCCAGGTGTGCCCGTTGGGATCCGTCAGCACCAAATTCCCTGAACCACATTTACTTGTTATAACCACAGAAGCCATTATCTATATACATACAATATATAATACATATAGGTAATACATAATATACATATAATAAAGCTAAAGAGGGTCGAAAGTTTGTACATGAGAGATTATCGACAAAAAGTTGGCTAGGGATACTTAGAATCGATAACAGTACCTATTTAGAATTTTTGTCTGTTTGTCTGTTAATTTGACCGCGCACCACGTGAAAACTACTGGACCGATTTTGATGACATTTGGTATGAAGATAGTTGGGAATCCCGGAAAAATTCATAGTTTCCGCGGGAACGCGATAACCGAATTTCACGCGGACGAAGTCGCGGGCAGGGCAGCAGCTATAGTCCATATTAATATTATAAATGCGAAAGTAACTCTGTCTGTGTGTCATGGATCTATTTAGATCAATTGATCTCACAAAAACAATGTCATGTAAAGTAAGGCCAAGACGTATTCCTTGTACTATAAGAAGTTCTGAGATCTGAGAGCCAAGCTGTGTCGTTCAAAAAGTCGAAATGTGGGGCTGTACCCGTATTAAGACTATGGATAATTTTAAATGTATTTCATTTGAAAAAAATAAACTGAGTCGTCAGAAATCTGGACAGAGATTATGTATATCTATCGACAACGGATTTTTTAAATAGGTTCTTAATAAATTGTTAAGTAGAAAAAATGTTACCCCAGAGATAAGTTAGAGTCGGAGATAACGCGAACTTCGCTAACTTATGAGCTCTAAATGATAATTAAGATAATAACAATCCTATAAGCAAGTTGAACTTTATATCTAACCTCTCTTTTTTTATACCAGTGGTATAGGCAAACGAGCGCACAGCCCGCCTGATGTTAAGTGGTCACTGCGGCCCATGGACACCGAAATCCTATGATGTTTTATTAAGAAACCATAAGATCTCGAATGCCTTGCCTACCAGGTCTAAGATGGAATGCCTCTGTGCTAGAAATTTCACCGGCTGCGTTAACCTCCTACCGGAGCACAACAGTGCTTAAAATAGGGATCTCTGTTCCCTATAGGATCGCTCGCTCACACGTCGCGTGAACTTTGAGCAGCTAGACTTAAAGCTCAACTTGACGCGTGAGCGATCCTATAGGGAACAGGGAGATCCCTATTTAAGACTTCGAATATAGCCCCGCTCGTTACGTTAGGTATCTAAAACACCGTCACCTGTAGGACAGTTGTCGGCAAAGTCGCAGGTGAGCTCACTGCTGTCCGGGTAAGTGTACCGCCCGCGGCCAGAGAAGCACCAGTCGCGGAACATGCCGGTATACTTGGAGCCGTCCACGAAAGAGATCTCCACGTCCTCCGCCAAGCCGACGAGCTTGTCACCTTCCCAAAAACCGGAGTAGACGTCGCCTTCGGCCGTCGTGTATACACCGGGACCTGAAGAATCCATACTAATGTCACAGTATCGGTACTTATCTAATTGGTATACTACGTCAGTATATCTAATAGGTTAGCAGTAGCGTAGCGACAAGTACCCCCGCCAAGGGCGGATCCAGGGAGCAACAGCAGGACTAGGACTACTGCTATTATGTATTTTTAACCCCTGGCGCGAAAAAAGGGGGGAGGGTTGTATGACGTGACCCCCCCCCCTGAGTCGAAAGCTGAATCCGTCCTTGACCCCGCACCAACGCCGGGTTACCTCACACAGCCGGCGGCGAACGTGCGTCGTCGGCAACGTGCACTTCATGGGCATATATTCGAAGTCTTTAAACAGGGATCTCGCTCTTCCCTATAGGATCGCTCACGCGTCGCGTGAATTTTAAGCAGCTAGATTTAAAGTTCAACGGCGCGTGAGCGATCCTATAGGGAAAAGCGAGATCGCAATTTAAGACTTCGCATAGACCCCATGGTCGTCGCTCGCAGCGCGTTACAAATGCTTACATAAATTTACAATACGAGTAGGCCAACCCTGGATATTCTTGAGAGAGAAACGGGGAGTGAAAATAGTATTATTCTCGGAAAATCACCACACAGCCAATTGTGGGAAGTTGTCAATAAAATACAACCCATGTAGGCGTGCAACGATCAAACATTTAGTCGGTACAAAGCACGTAATTAGAGCGTAACGTTTCGGAATATATGTGGCACGCACCATTAACTCCGCGGATAAGACAAGCCCAGACCAATGTTGTTAGAGTACGTTTACATACATTATAAAATACATCGATGACACATAGCTCACCCCCAAAAGGATCGCCACTCAGACTGGTCCTGTGCTATTCCCATCCACCACATTCCCGCGATCTTCACCAGTAGTGGTATTAGCGTTTGTCTATTGCTTTGCTATCCCCAAGAAAACCATTTTTTCTGTACGAAAATGAACCTTCTGCGCGCCACTAGTCATCAAAGTGTTTAGCGACAAACATGGTCTCTACATGGCAAGTGGCGGTGGCGCGTATTAGGGATCGCAAACCAAATGGCATTCACAATGAGCCCGCAAGCATGGACTATTCTCCATCAGATACGTAGTCTGCGTGTCTGTCGGTCTTCATCATCAGCATCAAAGCGCGTCACTCGCGCGGTCTGAACCGTTCATGCACCACTCGCATCCACCGTATTCCCGCGACCTTCACCAGGTTTCCCCATCTTGTTGGAGTTCTATCGACAGCTTTTCTCGCGGTTTGCGGACACGGCCTATCGGACATAAAGACCTGCGAGCGATTTGCCCCGCCCACTGCCACTTAAGATTCGCAATTCTTCGGGCTATGTCGGTGACCCACCACACCACCACCACCACAACAGCCTATTTACGTCCCACTGCTGGGCGCAGGCCTCCTCTCATCCCAAGTGGGTTTGGGCTATAGTCCCCACGTGGGCCCAGTGCGGATTGGGTACTTCGCACACATCTTTGAATTAATTCGCGGATGCGTGCAGGATTCCTCATGATGTTTTCCTTCACCGAAAAGCTCAGTGGTAAATTCAAATTGAATTTCGCACATAAAATAATTTGAGAGTTGCGAACCGGATTCGAACCCCCGACCCTCGGTATGAGAGGCGGGCGTAGGTCAAACCACTTGAGCCACTCGCATCCATCGTATTTCCTCGACATTCACTTTGTATCACACAGCGAAACTGAACTTGCTCGAGCCTTATAAAGCCTATCGTAAGCGCCCACGTCTTGAGGTGACGTCTCAGAGACATAAGTCATCAATGGTCTGTCGGCCTTTAATTTAAATGTACCTACTTATACACTCACTCGGCGGGACGGCAAAAGACCAAGGGGTCGCAGTCCAACTAGGTGGACTGATCAGATCCGCACGACCCTGGACACCGAACTACACGTCGCTCTTCATAATGCCCAAGACAGGAAGAAATGGCGAGACACCGTCAGGCAATAACATTACAGCCCTAGGGTGGTGAATTCGTAAATGTCCCAGATCGCAGGTTTCTGTGGCGCGAACCGAAGGTGAGGACCATAAATATGCGATCTGGGGCTTTACGAATTACCGCCCGTGGTTTGTCAAAAGTTTTACATCTTGCCTTGGCCAAGAAGTGAGATTTTCTCTCCGCGTAGCGGGCAGAACATCCCACTTTACGGCCAAGGGTGATGTAAAGATAATTTCACACGGGACCACGACCCTCAGCAATGAGGATATCGACTCGAGGAGGATACACTCACTACCTGTAGTTAGTATAATAGCCTACCATGCATCTTGGCCGACCGATCCTTCTTCTTGCACTCAAACGTGCCGTCGTACTTGTCTCCGGTGTCGTGAACGAAGAACCCCGTGTCGACTATCACGGGCACCTCCTTCGCCGGCTTCTTGACTTCCTCGCCCTCCACCTCTACAGCTTCTGTCGTGTCCGTCATCTCTATTGATGACGGTGATATCAGTCTGTGTACCAGTCAGTAACAAAATTAGGAAGCCGAAGTGTTGAATAACTCTAAAACTAAGTAGTTAGTTACTAATACTACTACAGCCTATTTGCGTCCAACTGCTGGGCACAGGCCTCCTCTCATCACGAGAGGGTTTGGGATATAGTATATTCCCCACGCGGGCCCAGCGCGAATTGGGGACTTCACACACGTCTTTGAATTACTTCGCAGATGCGTGCAAGTTTTCTCACGATTTTTCCTTCGCCGAAAAGCTTATTGTAAATTCAAATTGAATTTCGCACGTAAGTAAACTTAGAGGTGCGAGCCGGAATTGAACGGGTCGGGACCCTTGGCAATTATCTATATTTTGCAAAAAATATGAGCGGCGAGGTTTTTGCATGGGTAAAAGGGGCTCATGTCACGTCACACATAACTACTTCAATATATATGAAAGTTTTTACAAACCTGATATAAATAAATTCCTACTTAATTACGGGATTACTTTTATAGCGTGACAGCCTTGACGCCCCTGTCCCCCCTGTCACATGCCGTCAATTCGCACGCCATTACACTGGCCATGACCTGATAAACAAATGAGGCTGTATAAGGGAGAGTCCGGTAGATTTATGGGTGAGGGAAATTACTTGAAACAATTCTATAATCATGAAAATGCTATGCAAGAGCTGCTTACGTATAGCACGACACAACTTAGAAGGCGCGAAGCGAAGCACTTTAAGGGGGTGCACGCACTGGTGACATTTGTCGCCGTGACAAAAAAGTTTCTGTCACTAAAGTCAGGTCTCCAGGGCTGCGTTCCGAAACGCGCTCAGAGCGCTCACAGCACCTTGCATCCCTTTTCCTCTTGAAAGTCTAGTCCTAAGAGGAAAAAGGATGCAAGGTGCTGTGAGCGCTCTAAGCGCGATTCGGAACGCAGCCCAGAGCTAACTGAAGAAACTGTCGCGGGTGACAAAAGTCACCAGTGCGCGCATCTCCAGACATCTTCTTGGACTTGACAAAGTGACGAAACTGTCGCGGGCGACAAAAGACCAGTGCAGACGGCAGTGCATTGTTATTGCCTTCTAAGCTGTGTCGTGCTATAAGTACAAAGATAGCATGTCATTTTGTTTATGGCCCTAATGGTCGCTATATTTGGTGGATGGATTTATTATTTCACAGATTATAATTACAGTTTGCTTTTCTTTAATAATGCACAGCTTAAATATTTTCCCGTTTGACGCCCTTAGGCAAACATGGCTAAGGGCAAAGACGATTTAATTAATATGAAATTAGTCTCTTTGAGATTTGGTCAGTGCTTCTCGTAACAAACTCTACCGTAAATGTAAATAAAACAAAGAACTTTTATTTATAAATAAAATATATTTACTAACATTCATAAAATCATCTATCGGCATCAAAAATTGATACATTGGTAACAAAAGCGGTGTATTTGCGCCGATTCACAACTGCTCAGTAAATATTTACACGGACTACCCAGCAAAGCTCTTAAATACACTCCAACTGCATAAATAATCAAAAAAGATCTTTACTCCAAAAAAATATTCGATGAAGACAAATTCCACATTGAAATAATACCTATACAAATCATGGAGTACAACTAAAGAGCTTCATTCATTTATACTAAATAAATAATCCCTTAATATTAACCGCACATCCTTCGGCAGTCATAAAATATTATGTGCATTTATACAAAAATGTGTATAACAATATCAATACAAAATTGCGTCGCAATATCGATTAACAGGTTCATAAATAAAATAAAATAAATTTAAATAATTACAAACGACGGTTTACGTTCAATCGGAGGACATGATAACGGTGAAGTCGATGAAGGTAGTTAAATTATAATTACAAAGTAAATAATCTCATCACAATTTGTTCAGTGGATCGTTTGATTATGAGCTCGTTAAATACACACTTATAAAAAACTAAATAACGATAAAATAACACGTAAATATGTACACCTCGCGGAAATTAAAGGACATCTATCGATAAATGCTATTATTGTTTTGATTTTTCACAAATTCACATATCAGTGCATTTTTATCAGTTATACGTGAGGTATCTTTTCATCGATTTAAAGAATCCGACTCCCAAGGAAAGGAATACAAAAAATTCAGGTCGCTCGCAATCACTGGTATAAACCGTAATTAGGCCTCATATTGCGACCATTGCGATGTTTTCTTGTAGAAAAATTATTAGCCTTATTTTGAAGATCACAAACATACTTTGCTGAACGATTTAACTTCAAGTGCGATAACTTAAGTACGTTGATTTGAAGTATTCAAGTCGACACGAGAGTCGGATTCAACTTAGACACTGGGAAGACCATGGAGGCAATAAGAAATGAAAAAATCATCTGAGGCTTCTTATATCTTTATCTCTCGTTATTAGGTTAGATAAAGAGAGAAGCATTACGCCCCTCAACCCGCGCGCGCTTGCATACATTTTGGTCACAATAGCGATTCCAGTTATTAATTACTACTTCCATGGTGACTACTCGTGTCTAAAGGTATCGGCATGGATCTTGAGCGGTGGCCTTCGATGAGCGGAAGTTGAAAATAATGACTCATAGGCGGAGGGGCGCGGGACGCAACGGACGCTATGCCGTGCGCGCACGCTTATTGGCCCTTCAGTCGTAAACATGCGCAAAAATCCCCTCTACTTTCGCTCACCGCTCAAGATTCGTGCCGGGGTCTATACTTGGCATGAGTCCATCGAACAAATTGCTCCGAGCGCTAGTCTACAGGATGATGTTGGCGGGATCCTCCATGTTCTGTTTGAAAGCCTTCATCCACTCGGCGCCGATCGCGCCATCGATCACCCTGTGGTCGGCGGACGCGGTGAACGACACGAACTTGGCTAACCTAAATCTGAAACGATATGTATATTTACTAGCCGTTACGTAGTACCACTTTCCGCGCATATATATAGTTCTGCGCGTAGCGTCCGCTCTTTAGCGAGAGTCACACCAGTTATCACTAAAACACGATTCTCTCTAGAAGTAATGAAAGGAAAAATCTGAAACTTTTTTATTGACTCCCTTAGGTAGAGATACCGAAATGGTTCGAATTTTGAAATGTTGTCAATTGAATACACTTACCCTTTCTCTGCGCTGTCATCGGGAACAACAAGTTCTTGGACTCCTCCGCATGCCAGGATCAACGACTGAGGCGGGTTGATGATGGCGTTGAACATTGTGATTCCTGGGAAATAACGGTAATATTCATACATGTACACCATCACGCCTATGTTCCCTTGCGGGATAGGCAGAGCGTTAGTGAGCTTCAAGGTTACATCACGCCACCTTTGACAAAGTTTTGAGGGTAGTGAGATCATCAACATTGGCATGTAGTGACAGGTTGTCAGCCCATACCCCACGGTACACCAATACCCACGCGTCCCTTACTGTCTTTTACGAAAACCCATGATTTCTTATTAAGAAAAAAGATCTCTCTAAGAACCATGAGAAGAAGTTGCCCACCCGGCAACGCGGAGGCCTAAGATGGAATGCCTCTGTGCCAGACATTTCACCGGCTGCGTTAACCCCTTACCGGAACACAACAGTGCGAGCACTGCTATTTGGCAGCAAGTTAGCGGGGAAAGACGGTGGTACCACCCCCGACGGATATAGCACCAGGCCAGACCAGTTCGCGGGAAACCGGTGGAAGCAAGTAGCACAGGACCGGTCTGAGTGGCTAGCCTTGGGGGAGGCCTATGTCCAGCAGTGAACGTCTTTCGGCTGAAATAATGATGATGATGATGATTCCGAAAGTTGGCAACGTCGCAAATAGCTGTCAATTATTTCGCTGTTTTCATTAATTTCTGAATATTACTCAATAAAAACATGAATAATCGCTCTATGGTTGAATAAAACATTAAGTATGGATTGCAACAATTATCATAGCAACACGACATTTTTAGTACTATGGAGAAAATATCCTTTGAAACTTTCCATCGCAGTTTCCATGCATTTTAATGTAATCTTATCATTTGAATGTCTAACCAACAAATATAAAACGAGACGCGTCTTTCAACCATAGAATGATAACTTTTTTTTTAATTTAGTAATATTGAGAAATTAATAAAAACAGCGAAACATTTGACAGCTATATGCGACGTTGCCAACTTTCGGAATAAACCCTCTTAAATCATCACCTAGCGGTCTTTTGACGTCTAGAATAATTCGTCCCTATTCCCTTCTCTATATGATCACTTCGTGACTTCGAATAGGCGCCCTGGTGCTTACCGTACATCCCCAGGTTGGAGACAGTGACCGTGCCTCCCTGGTACTCCTGCGGCTGCAGTTTCCCCTCCTTGGCTTTCTGAGCCAGTTCCTTCATCGACTTGGAGATCTCGATGACGCCGCGCGAGTCCGAGTTGAAGATGATCGGCGTGATCAGGCCGGTAGGTGTCGCTACTGCCACGCTCACGTCCACGTTTGAGAATCTGTGGAGTTGAATACATGAAAAAAATATAATTTTAACTTGACTACAGAATATTTAATAGTACTTCGTAAAGAATAAAAGATACGCACGGAATCACTCGCCTGAATCTAGCCCGCGCGCAACTCGCGCCCAACTCGCCTTGCAGTCATTTGTTTCATCCGGAGATGGTGAGTCGAATCGTTGGCCCGCGTACTGGTACACACACACTGAATTTACCACTGAGCTTTCCGGTGAAGGAAAACGTGAAGAAACCTGCAGCCATCTGAGAAGTAATTCAAAGATGTGTGTGAAGTCCCCAATCCGCACTGGGCCCGCGTGGGGACTTTAGCCCAAACCCTCTCGCGATGAGAGGAGGCCTGCGCCCAGCAGTGGGACGCGAATGGGCTGTAGTAGTAGTAGTCCGTCGACCAAAGAGTATAGTTGCATATTGCGCCGCCGACTTCGCATCCGCTTGGTTGGCGCTGTCGTCATGCACACTGTCATAGTAACCGCCACGTACTGTCTAATAGAAGTCTCCATCCAATGTGCGTTAACAGCCGGCACTCTCTTACACGCAGCCGCCACGGCTTTGATGATGAAGTCGTTCACGGACAACTGCAATGAAAAAGAAATATTAAATGTAATGGACAATTTATATAATTAGAATAACAGGACTGATAAGTTAGGGACTATACATCCCTTCAATGTAATTTTAGCACGTACCTATATGTATATTTTATACATGAAATGAAATGAAATAGTTTTATTTGCCATAAGTGTGGTAAACAAAGATCTTCATTTTAATTAGGAACACACACTAGCTATCCTTAGCATGCAAAAGTTACAGAACATAATTAATAAGTAATATAAGACACAATAATAAAAGTAGTTAATAATTAATCAAGCGATCATTACACCATCTCAACGAGAATGTCATAATTTTTATAATGACACTAGCTGACCCCGCGGACTTCGTACCGCCTTAGTTTTTTTTTATAAACCTCACGGAGCCCGAGACCTTTCCAACGAATGCAAAACCGTGGAAATCGGTTCGTGCGTTCTGGAGTTATAGCGTCAGGAAGGAAAACCCGACTTATTTTTATATAGTAGACTAGCTGACCCGGCGGACTTCGTACCGCCTTAGTTTTTTTTATAAACCTCACGGAGCCCGAGACCTTTCCAACGAATGCAAAACCGTGGAAATCGGTTCGTGCGTTCTGGAGTTATAGCGTCAGGAAGGAAAACCCGACTTATTTTTATATAGTAGACTAGCTGACCCGGCGGACTTCGTACCGCCTTAGTTTTTTTTATAAACCTCACGGAGCCCGAGACCTTTCCAACGAATGCAAAACCGTGGAAATCGGTTCGTGCATTCTGGAGTTATAGCGTCAGGAAGGAAAGCCCGACTTATTTTTATATAGTAGATAGATAAGTAGTATTTTAATCATAATTTAATAATTTGATAATGTGACCAATTAATAGTTTAATTAATGATTTAATAATTTAAAGATTTAATAATTTAATAATGTTAAGGTTTAGTTTCGGTTGTTGTGTCACGTAACGTAAATTTTGTAACTATGTGGAAAAATTTTGAAAAAAGGCCTGCTTGAGTTTCTTGCGGCGCTTCTTCTCAAGCAATGGGTCTAGGAAGCGCTGGTAAATTCTTTTTCTGACGTGTAAAAGTGCTCCTATGTGGCCATTTCGCTAAATAAATGATTGAATTAGAATTTGATCCATTTTGACATCGGAATTTTCTTTCGGAAAAACATAGGTACACCATTAGATTTAGCACTTCATATTTTTGGACTTGGTTCTATCAAAATAGTAACACGATGCTAATCCATACTAATATTATAAATGCGAAAGTAACTCTGTCTGACTGTCTGTTACCTGTTCACGCTTCAACCGCTGGACCGATTTGGATGAAATTTGGGAAAGGACATAGGCTTACTTTTTATCCCGGTAAGTCGCATAGTTCCCGCGGGAACGCGATAACCGAATTCCACGCGGGCGAAATCGCGGGCAGAAGCTTGTTATAAATAAACTCACTTTGACACCAGCATTCTCCTTCGCCAATCGCGCATTGATCTTCTCCCTCATAGCGAGCGTCTTCTCCACGTTCACGGTAGCGACCAGCTGGTAGTGGGGTATCTGCTGCTTCGCCGCCGTGAGGCGTTTCGCGATGGTTTCCCTCATGCCCGAGAGCGGGATGTCGACGAAGGTGGCGCCCGGAGCGGGAGCGGGCGCGGGCGCGGGAGCGGGAGCGGCGGCGGCGGCGCCTGCGAGATCGCCGCTCTTGAGGGACCCGTATAGACCGGACCCCGAGCCTGTAGATGGCATGAAGTCAATGGGCTAGTTCCTACAACATGATGTAACTGATATCTACTACTACTACAGCCTATTTGCGTCCCACTGCTGGGCACAGGCCTCGGGCTCAGTGCGGATTGAATTACTTCGCAGATGCGTGCAGGTTTCCTCATGATGTTTTCCTTCACCGAAAAGCTCAGTGGTAAATTCAAATTGAATTTCACACATAAGCTTTGAATACTTTTTTTTTTTGAGAATTTAGTGAATTTCTGAGGTAGGTGACAGCAGCCGAAATAACATCATACCATCTAGTAGGACAGGTCAGGGCAAATAAAGGCACAGAGTAAGCAGTGGGATGAAATATGTAGGTTACCTAAGAAGTTTTATGAAACTACTAATTACAAAAAAACTTTTGAAATTATCATAAGGTGTGAAAAATTGCTTTATAACAACTGGTGTATTTGCTGCTTTGGTGAGTCTATAAAAGTACATTTTGTACTAGGCAGTTACTAGTCTACACAGTCTGTCTTAAAATTAGGCTACAAAGCAAATTACGATAGGAAACGCTACCAACAAATCTAATAAAATATAAAAAATAGCTACAAAAAAATAAAAGAAAATAAAAACCAAAGTAACTTCTGGACTCTTCACTATTCGCGAGACATTAATCGAACTAGAACAAAGAAAAGTTTTTTAAGTCTAGCGTCTTTCATTCTCTCGTCTCACAAACGAAGAAAATCTTGCATTCGTTCCCAGCGTTTCATAATTCGTGTACAGTTAGCAGCTGAAGAGCTTAAAACACGGGTCACACCGAATGCGTCTGCGGCGCGTCTGCGGCTCGCCTGCATCTGTATAGCATTAGTTCTCGTAAGACCTGTCACGCTGCAGTCACGTCGCCACAACGCCGCACAGAGCAGAGCGAAACGGCAATATAGCTTTTCACTCCTATTCGAAAAGGAGTACTATGTTCCCCGTTTAGAGAAAGCAAAATGCGATTTTGCTCCCTCTCCATTTCTACCCGCAAACAGGGAGCAAAGTAAGACTTTGCTCTCTAGGGAGCAAAGTACGATTTTGTTCCCTGCTGCTACTGGTTTTCTCATAGGAGGAGTGAAAAGCAGAGTGTGCAACACGGTATCAAAATTATTTAAACCTTTGGTGACATAGCTTAAATCCCTCGCTAGCTCAAGATTCCACGTTAGTTATTCTGGGATCTTTCGCGTCGCTCTGGATTCAATCCGTCACCCACGGTAAAATATACCATTTTGCTCACTAGTCACACAATCTACTATTGTCGCAGCGCGCGCTACCGAGACGTCAGCTCTCTCGGTGAGACCCGGGCTTAACGTTCCTGTTCCCTGGTGAGAGAATTCACGAGTTCTCTTCAGCTGACTGTATAAGTATCGGCAAACTGAAACTGCACCATGACCAAACCAACCTTGTTCAAGAGCAGTAATATTTGTTTTCCAACTTGGTAAGATTGAAAATAATCTTCAATCAATAAAAAGTTAACAGATGCGTGCAGGTTTCCTCGCGATATTAACGAAATTGATTATATGCAATCTACATTCTTGCCGATAAAAATTAAAGTGCATCAGTTTGCCGACACCCATCCCAAACCTTTCAATCCAAGCCCTTACACACCAAAGCATTACCGCACGCCCAAGACTTAACGCGACAGCCGCAGCGGCGAGCGTTTTACGTATGGAGGGTTGAAGTAAAGGAGCGCAATCTTTATAGTTACAAAAGTAGACACCAAATCGGGTAGGTTGGGGGCGCTGCGGTCGTCACTAGTCAAGCCACCTAGGCGGATAGTCTGCATTAGCGCCTTCAGATGGCGCTGCTGTGGCGAAAACGGTTGTGAGGAGACTGTGTTTTGTTTGGTTGCTTATCAAATCCGCTGGACACATTTTCAACTGTTTCGCCATATAAGATTGCGCTCCTTACCAAGACACATTCCACACTCCATAGTTTTACGGACACATTGCGCGATCGTGACGCCCGCCGCGCATTTGTTAGCAACCGTCGCGCGCAATGTGTCAGTAAAACGCCCGCCGCTGCTGCTGTCGCGCGTAATCGTGGCCGCGCC
>OZ020287.1:5058191-5183908 GCA_963971205.1 Aethes cnicana | reverse complement strand
GGAGCCGCCGCTGCGGGCGCGTCCGCCGCTGTACGAAAATAGTAGATTGTATGACTAGGGAGCAAAAAGGTATATTTTACCGCGGGTGACGGATTGAATCCAGAGCGACGCGAAAGATTCCAGAATAGAATCCCGAGCGTAAGCGAGGGATTCTAGCGTGGAATCTTGAGCTAGCGAGGGATTCAAGCTTTGTCACCCAAGGCATAAATAAGTTTGCTACCGTGTTGTACACTCTGCTTTTCACCCCTCCTATGAGAAAATCATTAGATCATTCGTTCATTATTGTCTTTAAAATAAGTAAAACAAAAAAATAATACATTTAGAAACAAACAAGGTTAAAAGAAACGTGTGTTTCGCGCGCTTATCATAAATTCATAGGTAGAAGGCGAAAATGGCTACCATATTGAAGAATCAGTAACTATATTGTATTTATATTCTGTCATGCTCGCACGCGTTGCGTTCATAATAATAGGTAAATTTAACAAATGTGAAATAAAGTACATTTTATGACAATTTCGCACATACTGTATCACACAAGTTTTTTAATACATTTGCGATAAAATGAAAAAAGGGCAGTGCAATTCATATTACGTACTTACATAATATTCCTTTGGAATTCTCAGAGGTGTTGATCCCAATACATTGCATCACCTAAATCACTTTTTGATTTCATTCATTTTCTACGAAATAATTCATAACACTACATAAGGTACGTTTTATTTTGGAAATTAAGTGTAAAATAATACGGCAAGGAAATGAGCGCTCACGAAATTCGCGGGTTCGAGTTTTTTTTTTAATTCGATCACACGACGAGTTTACGAGGAATGGTACGGCATTGGCCTGCACCATTCAGCCAAATTGAAAATAAAAATTAGAAAATAATTTATCAAAAGTAAAAAATATATATCTATGAATTTATGGATTTTTAGTATGTGTAATAAAGTATTTATGTAAAATGCCGATATATACAATTCTAAATACGAAAAAGACGCGACTTTTGAATGCAACTTTTTACAGTCTCCGCAGCTCCGTGAACGCACTGCTAAGACGTATTTTGCTCCCTGTTAGCGGGGCAGAAATGAGTTTTTTTTTTTTAAAAGCGAAGAGGGAGCAAAATCGCATTTTGCTCCCTCTAAACGGGGAACAAAACACTTCTTTTCGAATAGGAGGGGTGAAAACGCCATTTTCAACTATTTTTTTTTTTTTTTTTCGAATTGACCTACGCTGTTAGCCGGAGGCGGCTTTTACAGCTTCACCGGACAGAGGGCGAGCGACCTGATGGGTGCTCAGCAAGTGGGATTTTAACTTAGCATGCCTAAGGGTGCTCCTATTGAGCCGACCTCGGACTTAGGACGCTAAGGTGGGGAGCGAGATTGGTTTTGTGCTACCAACGCTTCGGAACGCTACCTACGACTGACTGAGAAGAAGCGTCGCAACAAACTCAGTCAGTTTGAGTCGGATTTGTATTTATTACCGGTCTAGATCGGTTGTACGTGTGGTGTCGCCCACGTGTAGTGTGGTTCGGAGGACGTCCTCGCCTCCTCCGGAGGGGGCGGTGTGGAGTGTATGGAGACAAGCTGATGTCGCCCTGTGAGGTTGTTGGGCTAGAAGTCGAGCGGGCCGCGAGGGCGGCCGTGATGGCGTCGTCTGGGTCGGTCAGTACGTTCCTAGGGCGCCTGCGCGTCCTAGGTATATTGTCCTGCCTAGGGTGATAGTCACACGCTTGTCTGACAAGCGGATTAGGGTGGTGAGTAGCCCTATCGAAGTCTATCATTTTCAACTAAAGATTTATAACGGTTATAAGGTGCAGCTCGGGGACTCGAGTCTCTTGCAGAAGACTCTTTATTTATAGAGACTCGCGTGTCTTTTGTTTAATATTTGAGCAACTCTAATTTGATGAATGATTCTGTTGTCATAGGCACTTCAAAACTGAATCTTTACTATAGGTCTCGCTAGTCTTTTTTTAGGCATGCTTACAGCTAAGTTTTGACTCACGACTCGGGACTGACGACTCTAAAGAAACTGGATTCTTTGTCAAGAACAGAAACATTATTATGTTTGCTATTTGGTCTACTCTGAAAGTCAATGCAGGCAATTTCCCAGCTTATGTATACAAACGATAATATCAATAGCCATGCGTTTTTAGTAAAAGATTAAAGTGTTATCTGTGAAATGGTTAATTATTAAATGGTAACGAAAGTTTTATATTGTATTATATATTAAAAAAAATTAAGGTAATTCATCTTTAAGACTAAAATTAAGTTTGGTCTTTAAGTAAAAAAAAAGGTAACCTTTTTCTTTTTCAGCAGGAGGCTTCGCTGGCGCAGCAGCGGCTGTGGATCAGTTGTCAAACGATTTAAAAAAAACATGCAACCAAACGTTGTTAGTCATACAAAATGGTAGGTTAGATAGGTAGTACTATTAATTGCGAAAATGTTCAGATCAATTTCATAAAACCATTTTTTCAATTTACATTTTGGAAAAGGAAATAAAAATAATATTTTTAATGTAGAATTCCATTTGACGCTAATTTAAAATTAGCGATAACGATTGTAAAAATTCGAGATTAAATTACTTTAGCAAATTAGCTTTATAGCTTCTTTTTGCTGAACTTATATTAGTATTATTCATTTCCTTTGTCACACAATGGCAATTGGAGGTTATGTTTTATGCCACTAACGCCCACTTGCACCGAGCCGCTAACCTCTGGTTAGGCTCCTAATTCAGGTTTAACTTAACCCGAGGTTAGTGGCGTTCGTGCAAGTCGGCCTAAACGTAACTATGAATGCATGCAGGTAAATGTTCTTGATATCAATTTGCATGTTATCTTACAGTCTTCTTTAAAGTCCTTGAAGGCAGCAACGTCTGCCTGGTTCTCCACAATGATGCAGAGGAGTTTTCCAACGGCCACACCCTTGGTCCCGGCCGGAATGAGGATTTTAGCCAGGTAACCTTCCTCGGGAGTCTCAAAGCCCATGGTTGCCTTGTCTGTTTCAATTTCGCAGAGAAGGTCACCTGTGAAAGAATAGATGGGCATTGTAAGTATTATTGTGTGTTGAAATAATGGTTACATTGTGACATGTGATATGTGGTGTGAACAAATGTATTTCTTCTTCTTCTTCTGATTGATTTGTGCAGTTCTATTGACAATTTTAGTTAGCAAAACAAGCAACTATTTGTATTTTTATGCATTAAAAAACTAAAACTGAATAAGGAAGATTTTGTTATAGTAATATCTAATAATATTTCTTTTTTAAAGTGTCAACTACAAGAACATTATGTCATAGCAGTACTTTGTAACAACCAACTATTGGTATGTTTACCTTCGCTGAGCTTGTCTCCTTCCTTTTTTTCCCAGCTGATAATGGAGCCGTTTTCCATGGTCGGGGACAGAGCCGGCAGGTTCACTTTGGTGTGAGATGGGAAGCTGGAGTAGTGCCTCAGCTGGGGACTCCATTGTGGGGACGCCAACACTCTCTTAATGTGTGAGGATGAGAGTAATCTGAAACATTTTATAAAGTACAGTCATAAGTTTGTGTGAACTATCTGCCACATCTTGCTTCTATCAGAGTTAATGGTATGTTTTCATGTGTATTGAACACATTAAATTACTAGTTAATATCCATAATAATATTTCTGTATTTTGCTCTAAAACATCTAGAAATACAATCCATACTTTTGTATGGATGTGTCATATTAATATTAAAGTGCAAAAGTAACGGTCTGTCTGGTACCTCTTCTCTTAAGACTGCTAGATCAATTTAGATGATATTTAATATGAACAGTCTCAAGATAGGACATAGGCTGTGTTTAATTTATATTATTATTATTATATCGAGCCTGATTTGTCCCACTCCTCCCCCCACTGTTTCCATTCCTCTCGATTGAGAGAGTTCTTCCGCCAATTTGATGAAAAGGAATCCAGCTCATCCCGTCATCGCCGGCAAGGTCTGGTTACTGGGCTCCCAATCTGTGGTAACTTTGGCCCATAACTCGTTTAATTTATAATTCACAAGCTTTTACTGACTTCGTCTGCAGAGACTTTCGTACTAAACTTGCCCTCCAAATTAGACCAAAATGTGTACCTATATGCTATCATACTCTCAAAAGTTAGTGCATTAAAGGATAAAAAAGCAAATCACGATAAAATAGATAATAATTGCTTACAAATACTAAATATCACAATAAAAAACTAGCCTATGTGTTATTCCAGGTTACAATCTATTACTATCTGTTTGCCAAATTTAATGGAAATTGGTTGGGCCGTTTTCGTTAGATTGAGTAACAAACATCCAAACAAACTTTCAGCTTTATTATATTAGTAAGATAGTTAATTATTATTTTGTTGCACATAATAATCCTACTACTAGGGAAAAAATCTCATTCATAAAAATCAGAAAATAGCCTGCTACTTTATTACATTGAGATATAATTTAAATGGCTTTTTGTATCATGAATAAACTAAGTAGTGACTTATCAATGTCAGGGCAATGACAAATGGCCTTATCAGGTAATCTATCTCTGTGATATGAATGAACTGTCTGAAAACTGTCTAGGTTTTTCTTACCAATTCTGTGTGAAGTTTTTTGGGTCTTTAAAACCCAGCACTTAATGTTAATTTTTACTGTGACTTAAAAATTACCTGGCTATCATGCATTAATTTATGGGTAGTGTTGTCTGGGGAAAGGAAATGGAAACTCTGGTAATTTTACTGAAATAGAGCACTTATTTGTTTCTCAGGTAAATTTTTAAATGGCAAGAAAGTAAGTATCACTCACATTATAAGCAATAACAAAAATTAAAATTTTACATAGAAAGTGTTCTTTTCATTTTATTGTACTACAATACTGTACTTGAATACCTATTGGATAAATAATGTATAACGGAAATTTATGAGAAATAAGGCTTAAACAAAAATTATACCTACATATGATTAAATTGAGGAGGTTTTCTAAATTACTCTTTAACTAAAATCCATCTTATCACTTCCTAACAGGAGCATTAGAAAATGTCAAACAATAACAAACACAATCATAAAGTTATCTAGAGAGATTCTATGACACGTGGGTAGCCGGTTCTGATCATGTTCTCGCCTAATGACAATTCGCAAGGTGAGTGAGGAGCGTTGACGTTTTGGTTATGCAATTAACACCGTCAACGAAACCAACTAGAATCTGATACAAACTCTATTCAAATACAACCAAGTAATACTATTATCAAAGAAATACTAACTTAATATTCAAGAAAAAGCCTTCTAATAAACAATTACAGCTAAAACTTACTTGCTAGGGTGCTTTCGTCGGGCCAATTCGGTGCTCACACATCTCGTGATATTGCTCCTCACAATTTTATTAAGATTGTTATTTAAAATTTGGTTTCGTAATAAAATCGTTCGCAACATGTTTGGTCCTGGAGGAAACTAAATCTATACCGTCCTGGTGATCGGGACGGTTTTATGTTTAACCGTAAGATCGACCTTTTGCGTTTTTGTAGGTCGTTGGATGGATGGATTCAGTCAGTAGACTGGATGTCAATGTCACTGTGACATTAAGGTGACATTTGATCAATAGACAAGTGATTTTTTTTTAATGTATTTGCTTTAAATCCTCATAGTGCGTTTACATACACGCGCCCGGGCTCGTAAACGTAAACACAATAAAAGCAGGGTGTTTACACGCCCGCGGGCGTGCTAGTCAGCGCAATGATGGCAGACGACGAGGACGTTAATCTCGTGGGGGCTAACTGCTTTGGGTTTAATTTACTTTTATAGGAAAAAGAAACAAAATGATGACGATGATGTTTTTTTTTTCGGCGTCGCGTTAGTATCGCTTGCACCTTTGTGGCGTACGGACGATGACGACTTGCCGAATAAAATTAATTTAAACATGCCAATTTGGCGGAATGGTCAAACGACCAAAATTTTACATTTCCTGGGGTGTTACCAAGTAGAACCAATAATATGGACCCCCACAAGCAACATAAATTAAAAAAAAATGTTGCAGATGCTTAGGAGAGGTTGACAAACTCATGAAGTTTAAACGGAGAAAAGAAGTACTTACGGGCACACTATATCTCTTTTCCGTGGAAACTGCATCTTTAGCTTTGGTTTCCTAGGACAGCGGTGCCGTCACATACCGTCTTTTTACGTCGGCAAGATTGCGGACATAAAAAGATGGCCGCCTTTACGGCCGTGACATGTATAAAGTTCCACGGCCGTCTTTACGGTGCTGTCATCTGCATCGACCGATCAAAACAATAGAATATTGTATTCTATGAAAATCAGCTGATGTATGTTCATCAGTAGTGTTGTCAGGTCAATTGTCTTGAAAATTACAACGGCAGCCTTGAAAAGTTCCAAATTTCGACAGAAAAGTTCCGTAAAACGGAACCAAACGGCAACACTGATGAAAATGGCTTCATCGCTATCGAGAAAAAACGTCGGCGAACTATCCAACACCGCTATAACGGCCGTCACGCAAATGATTTTGACGCGACGGTGTCGAGTACCGCTCTCTAGGAAACCGCGCCATTGTATTTACATAGACAACGTTCTAGTGACGTCACTCACCGCTGTATTATGGCCGCTATATTATGGCACCGCTGTCCTAGGAAACCAAAGCTTTTCCGAAATAAAAAGAAGCCTACCAACTATCTCCATATCAAATTTCATTGAAATTGGTCCAGAGGTTTAAACGTGAAGAGGTAACAAACAGACAGAATGCGAAAGTAACTGTAATTTCGCATTCATAATATTAGTACGGGTGGATTTAGACGAAAAACTGAAAAAAGAACATCATCGTCATCATTTTGTTCCTTTTTCCTATAAAAGTCCATCCAAAGCACCCACGAGATTAACGTCCTCGTCGTCTGCCATCCTTGCACTTTCCTTGCACTGACTAGCACGCCCGCGGGCGTGTAAACACCCTGCTTTTATTGTGTTTACATGAACGGCGTTCAACACGACGTTCACGGGCACGTTTACGAGCCCGGGCGCGTGTATGTAAACGCACTATCACGGCCGACGTTTTTTAGTAAACTTTAGTGACTATCTTAATTATTTAACACACAAGTGACCGCACTTGATATTCAAATAATATTATTGCTTTTGTTTTCTAGCTGTGTACATTATTAATTTAGTATTCGACTAGCTTTTGCCCGCCAATTCGTCCGCGTGGAATTCGGTATATATGTAACCCCACCTTTTTTAGAATATATTTTTTTGGCAAAAAAGCAAGAATCCAGTTTGAAAAACTTCTTTTTTAAAATCTGACCATAAACAGTTCTGTCTTTTTCTCTTCTGTCAACTATTGTGTTAGACAGGTTAACAAAAATGGTGAGAAAATAAATTAGTAAATATTTAAGTAATCGCAGTGTTATAATCGTATTTTTAGATTTAAACGAAGTGGTGTGATAGTGTTCTAATATTTGTTGAAAGTATTTTGTGCCCAACACTTGGTTGTAAACTTTTCTATGGCGTTCAGTGAAGACGTTTGTTATACCGCTATTTCGATGTTTTCAGGCCAAGCGCACGAAAAAGGTCGGAATTACTGGCAAATATGGCACACGTTATGGTGCCTCCCTTCGTAAAATGGTCAAGAAGATGGAAGTGACACAGCACGCGAAATACACTTGCTCCTTCTGTGGAAAGGTTAGTTTTGTATTATGATCTATACTTACCATACTCGGTTCTCAGAATCTTGTGTGCTCCAAAATGTATGATTATGTAAATATTGCTGTGTTAATTCTTACTACTTTCATTTAATATCTAGAATTTTAGCTTTAAAATGTTTTTTTTTAACAATTATCTCAACATCAATCACTAACAATAAATTATATTTCCTTATTAAAGGATCTGCAATCATCATTTAAACGTATGCACTAATTACTGTATAAACTATACTTGTACTTTGCGGAATAAACACACTGATTTTGAAAATTACAACCGCTGCAATGTTCCGTAATCTAGTTATTGCCGCTCCTCCATACTCTAAATAAGTCTGCCTCAAGTGTAATACAATTCAGAATATAAGAAAGTGATGCCTGTAAGTGAATACTAGAATAGGTACAGTGGCCATCAAGATATCCGAGCTACCATTTAATATCTGAACCCAACCAAAAGTTACCTAATGGAGTCAAGATTCAATAATGCACTCAATTTACTATAACCACCACAAAACAAAGTGGTGAGTGGCACCATAAAGTATGTTCAGCCATATGTATTATTTAAGGGATGTAATTAATAATGAGGGCCACTGTATCCCTGCTCACTAGTTGGCGCGACTGTTTGCAATGTGGTGGCTGTCAATGCCACTTTGACATTTTGGAGACATCAGTGTGACCAATTTATTATTATTATTATTCGAATAATAGGCGAGCAGCAATCTGGTGCTGGTATGCCTATATCACAATGTTTAGTATTTAGCGTGTAATATGGCACATAATTTGCTAAATTGGCAACATTGCACCATGGAGGATTCACTCGCTGTGACCCTCATTGATTTTCATTACTATATCATTCCAGGATGCCATGAAGCGTTCCTGCGTTGGCATTTGGTCATGCAAGCGTTGCAAGAGGACTGTGGCCGGGGGTGCCTGGGTGTTCTCCACCACTGCCGCCTCATCCTGCCGGTCCGCTGTCAGGAGGTTGCGCGAAGTCAAGTAAACATCTACTAGAAATAAGGAAATAAAAAGAAAACCGCATTCTACTGTTTCATTTCATCTGCAGTAAACTAAATACCCTTCAAAACCATGTGATGGAGAGACTATCAATTTCAATTAGGTACCCTTCTAAGTCCTAGAAAGCTGAAATTTGCTAGTATTATTTTGGGCATCATCAACTTTGGATCCCTACATTGCTCATGGCACATTTTAAATGAAGGATTCAATGATAATGCCTCCGACATCATTGTAATTACAAATAGATAGCCTAGCTAGGAAATATTATGTTTTTTTTAATTCTTTCAAACAGGCACAATTATTTTTCCATAGCAGCCTATTTACGTCCCACTGCTGCCCAGAAGAGGATTTGGGCTATAGTCCCTATGCAGGCCCAGTATGGATTACATAATTACTTTGCTGATGCATGCAGGTATCCTCACGATGTTTTCCTTCACCGAAAAGCTTAGTAGATTTAAATTGAATTTCACACATAAATAAACTCAGTTGTGCAGCCAGATCCGAACCCCTGACCCTCTGCAATATGAGAGGTGGTAAGTCAAAATGAAAGGCTGGATGTCTTCTTAAAATTGGATTGATATTTTATTATGAACATTTTCTAATGATCTATCACATTGGAATGTAGATATCATTCTAGTTATCTTTATTTCTTGACTTGAAAGATGTATTGTAATAAAAGACATCAATCTTAGTAAAAAGTTTAATGTAAAATATAGATTTACATATATGCTATGGTTTTACTGTACAAAAATAATTTTCACTAAAATAAATTCTTAACTTTGTCAGCAAGTAGTAGCACCAATTTGCATTATTATTTTTCTTAAATAGTTGTGTTTATGGCCTTAAGTACTTAAGTAAATAATCATCACCTTTTTTATTCTTATCAAGCAATTTTCAGACTCTTCCAGTTAAATTCTAACAATAAAAGCAGTGGAAATCCAGGTTCTTTTTTTTGGTGGGGGTTTGACCCAGCAAGATAGTGGATATAAGTACACATAAATAAGTTTAAGATTCCTCATGGGAATACTTAATGATTTTGCATGTATAATTTGACTAAAACAAATTCATTAGCAATGTATCAAACTTACAATTATTACAAGTTCTAAGTACTTGCTTAGCTCTAGCTATATAGGCTGACCTGGTTGGGATCTGAGTATCATTTGTAACAATGTTTATGACGCATTTATTATCGTCGTTTTTATAGTTGTTGCATGACAATTGTGTACATAAGGTTTTGATTTATTTTACAAATTAAGTACAATAAATATACATAATACAATTTTGATGGCACAGAATCTTACAATCTCATGTTCTCAATAATGCCTTTTTACGCCAAATCAACCATTTCCAATTAACTACTTTATTCAATCTCCCAAATCACTATCTTTATCTCCTATAGCATACAGAATATGGAAAGCAACACCCAATAGAGCTGTGCCAAGTAAGTCACCAAGTGCAGTTAAGTATGGGATAGCAGAGTTGTCTGGATCCATACCCATTTTCCACATCCACACAACCATATAATGACTGATAGCTAATAATAGAAACACTTGAAGAAGGGCTGCAGACATGTAGATAAGGATAAATATAGGCGTCATTGATGTATGCCCAGCTTTCAAATAGCCTATTGTGTAAATAAATATTAACTGTCCTGGTATGACCATCAAGAGGAGCAGTTTAGTTGTTTTTCCAACAAGTGGGCCTGCCTTTTCTCCTGTGTGCAGCATAGTGGAGAGCCTGGAAGCATGCACTGCTACCATGTTGCCCCCTATGCCATTTATCACTAATTGGAATACTGCTATACCCTTGTAGTTTACAACCGTATAGTCCAAAATTAATCCACCAACACTACTGATAACCATAGCAGAGACTACAGGCACCCACCCCTCATCCAAAGCTTGTTTAGTGAACTTATTGGCCCAGGCAACATACCCACAGACTGGCACAAGCACTGCACCAGCAATGATAATAATAGATGGCAAAACAACACTGGTGCCAATATTTGCGTACAACAGTGATGCAATCCAAGATAATAGTGCCAAGGTTGTCAGGTCACCCAGGCTAGCAGCAATAGGTGTGGCAATGTTGTCTGGGTTTATATTTACTTTCTTTGAGATAACAATAACACCTATCATGATTAGACCCAGAATAAAACTGGCGAATGAAGCAGTCAGAACACTGGAAGCAGACAACAAGAGAGCGTGATGAATATCAAACTGTCCGTCGGGAATCCAGCCCATAGCGATTGCAGCCATTGCTGCTAAGATGCCCACCAGAACAGCTTGACATTGTATTAAACACAGATTGCCTACCACTAACAATCCCAAACTAGTATCTAAGTGTCCTAGATGAGCATGAGTGGACAAACGCGATGCGAGCGTCATTTCTAAATTTCCCTTAAGCCCCAGGAGAGCCGGAACCAAAATGTAGACTTCAGATACTTGCTCGAACACGTCCCAATGCTGTACCACGTCGAGGAGAAGGCTCGCCGCGACCATACCGAAGCCGGCCAGCAAAAACGATACAAACATTTGCACCCCTGCCACCCAGGAATTTTCTTTTCCATACTTGATGTCAGGAGGCTTGCTGTCGTTGCTGATCAAACTATATCCGTTTTGATCATCGGAGCACTCTTTAACCATTTTAGAGTTATTGTTCTTGCTTCTGTTCATGATTACAAATAGACTTATCAATTATACCGGACTAATACGACACGTAAACATCAGCACTAGAATTTTGAACAAATTTGTAATGAGTAAAATGCTTTGATCACATACTGTTTCGCTCGGGATTACGTAGATTATCTTGCAGTGTGAGATTGACTACGTTTGTGATTAGATTACTAATGAATGCGAACTTATAAATTTAATACCGTGAATTATTATCTTCACAAGGTATAACAAAAAAAAAACTGGCTCGCTCCATCTCGCTCAGCCAGTATTTGACAGTGACGGTAGTGACCATAGTGACGTGAAATTGACAGACACAGATAGTAAAATTTCGACGACACCAATCATCACTTACCAACCAAACTGTACACCTACACCTGTACTGTACCCTCCATATCATGAATGAAGAATTGAAGATTTTACAAAATAACGGTGAAAGAGATGCTGTAATAAATTCTAATTAAAAAACACACACAACTGACTATTTTGTAGTTTTATGTTGGTACTCCCGACTCCCGCACATTCGATGAATCGACACGCGAAGAGATGACGCGAGCGAGGTAGAAAGGTAGAAAGTTTGGTTTGACTTTTGACGTATACGTTTTCGGTTTTCGATTGTCGACCGCTCATTACCGCTAGCCAGCCAATTTTCATTCTTTCCACTGCTTTTAAATTTATTCATGGTCTAGTTGTGTTAAATCTTACTATTGAATCAGTAAATCTTAACGTGTAAGTTGATAAAGAATTACATTTGTGTTATACGGTATTCAGGATGTGCTTCCTATTGAAGTTGTAAAACATTGGTGCGATATCCACATTTTGGATCCGGAAACCTACTTCCAATATTAAACACGGAATTATTATTTTTACTTAATTGAACGTGTGGCAACCAGCGTGTTTATATTTATTTTAATCTAGTTTCGGATGTGCTGGAATTGTCCTAATACATTTTATAGTGATCATTTGTTCTGCAGGTCCATCTCCTGGAACCTAATTGATATGTGGCAGTGAAGTGTGGTAGTAAAAATGTTTAGAAGCAAGATAAGGATTCACACATGCCGGATAATATTGCTGACATCCTTAGTGTGGTTGTTAGTTGATGTAGCTCTCCTGACTTTATACTCAGACTGCATTGGAGATGGTTGGGGTTGCAGTAAAAACAAAAATACAGAACAGGTGAGTAATTTGAACTTTCATGTATTAGAAACAAAATGGGAAAGTGGTCACTACCTTCTAACCAATTTTATCACTAGGAGTTCCTTATTGTGAGATGAGTAATTGGTAGAATATTAAAAAAAACTTTTTGAATGCTTGGAACACTTGCTAAACAGTGTAGAGAAAAAGGTGAACCAACACACTTTATTATAATAAGTTACATTGTATATTTTCCTAGCCAATGCAGGAATACTAATTTTCACCATTTCTTAAATTTAATCAAGTCCAGATAATAATATTTACATGGAAAAGTGTAAGAATAATTTTTAGTCATAATTATAATCTATTGTTTCCTGTCTCATTACAATTACATACTGTGATAAGGAAACTGTCATAAATCATGACAAAGACTAATCAAATAGTTTTTATCTCATGAAAGGTCAAGGATTCAAGGTTTACTTCAAGTGAAATGTATATGTTATCAAGAACAACAAAGCAAGGACCTTAAAATGAACTAAACAGAATTTGCACTAGGAAGATCAGGCTCATTATGAACCTAATTTCAGCTGAAATCTTGTTTCTTTCAATATCAACAGTTGTAGTGAGTTATTTTGCCTTGCCTTTTATCAACTCTTATTTCATACCTATTCACTGATAAGAAACACTGTACACTTGTAGGCTTTATAGCCAATTGGTTAGTGAAAGGAAGTCTAACAGGTTCCTAATTGGATTGTCAGTGTCATTCAGTGCTCCATGATGTTGTGAAATAGGCACATTATCTCACTTTATGTGTTTTTCTATTGTAGAGGAAATTACATTAAAATGGTGCTTGACCCTACTTTTGCAACTTGCGGGTTGGAAAGTGATTTTGATGAATATGCATTTAATATTTATACATTTCAGAAATATTTTTTAAATGTTCAACACTTTAAAACACACAACTAAATCAACATAACTAAATCTTAACATTACATGATTTTTTCAAGATACTTTATATCTTGAAAAAATCATGTAATGTTAAGATTTAGTTATGTTTGTCCTGCACTGTAGATAATTTTGTACAAACATTTTAAAGCCCTAATTCTGGGATCTTCTTAATACATTTTCCCAGGAATTTTGGGATTTCTTCGATTCCTGGAATTTCTGGGATAATAGGTATCCTATATTTCAATCCAGATATAAACTGTCTATATGCCAAATTCTATCTAAATTGGTCAAGCTGCTTTCGCGTGATTGAGTAACAAACATGTAAACACTCAACATTAATAGGTATTTCTAATATTATATAGGTACTACTAACTACTACAGCCTATTTGCGTCCCACTGCTGGGCTAAGGCCTCCTCTCATCACGAGAGGCTTTGGGCTATAGTCCCCACGCGGGCCCAGTGTGGACTTCACACACATCTTTGCTCACACACACTCAGATGCGTGCAGGTTTCCTCACGATGTTTTCCATCACCGAAAAGCCAAGTGGTAAATTGAAATTGAATTTCGCACATAAGTAAACTTAGATGTGTGAGCCGGAATCGAACCCCCGACCCTCTGCATGAGAGGCAGTAGGCCGAACCACTAGGCCAGGCCACCACGCTATAACGGCTAATATCATATCCTGCTAATGTTATAAACGCGAAAGTTTGTAAGTATGGATGGATGTTTGTTACTCATTCACGTAAAAACTACTAAATGGATTTTAATGAAACTTTACAATGATATAGCTTATACATCAGAATAACGCGAGGCACACTGACAAACTGGCTATTACAAGATCCAACACCAACATAGCTAAGAACTTTATCTCAAACCGGATTGTTAACGTATGGAATAAACTACCCGCCGACACAGTGAACTCTACAAGTGTTAACCAGTTCAAAAACAGACTAGACAAACTCTCTTACTAACATGAACTCCAACAGTGAAAATATGATTTAGACGCATCAGCGAATTGCTGCCTGTCTAAAATTAAATAAATAAATAAATAAATAAATAACACATAGGCTACAATTTATAAAGATATTGTGTATATAAGCTACTCGAAATACTAATCCTGCGCAGTTGCGGGCACCAGCTAGTAGGAAATAATTATTTTCAATAAAAACCATTTTCGCGTATATATGTCGTAGTTATGTTTTTTTTTTTATTCTACCTTTATTGTCGCCAAATAACTTATAAATACCTGCAACTACACAACAGTTCTATCGAAAGTAGACAAGTAAACTACAGTTTTGATCTCAGACTCCTGATAAAGAAGAGTACAGAGGTAAAAAGGCGGCGATAGCGGCGGCGCTACGCCAAGGTTCCGTCGAAGGAAACGAAGAGAATGAAGTAGATGACATTGGGGAGAATGGCCTACACTTGCGGCCATATCGCAGGTCGCATCTCAAGAGCTGGGAGAAGGCACCCGTTGTCAAACCTCAAGGAGAATTGCCCGGTGAAATGGGTAAGTGCCACTAGATTTTAAGATTTTTTTTGCTTTGCTGTGCTGT
Organism: Aethes cnicana; assembly: GCA_963971205.1. Lineage (NCBI taxonomy): Eukaryota > Metazoa > Arthropoda > Insecta > Lepidoptera > Tortricidae > Aethes > Aethes cnicana. Next base: position 5,168,924 of record OZ020287.1, on the reverse strand, counting down.
TACTTTTATGTATAACTTATACGTCAACTTATATCATCTTATCATCAAAATCACGCAGTTTGTGTCGTCTTATCGCCCATTTGGTTTCCCAAACTTTAGATAGCCCACCCCAACCCACCAAACCCACTTTTAGATAGGCACATTACATTATACTCATCTGTAGTCTGCTTATTGAAAAAGAATACCCCTTAAAAACCCAACAATTCTCCTTCGAGTGAGCAGCGCCCCGGGAGAATAACGGGGCGCTCAAACTCCGTGGACTTCAAGTGGGCGTTGGGGCTTCCCGACTCCGCCGCCCGGTCCTCTAGGGTGGAGCGTTAAGATGCGCATAGCGCCTCCGCGCTCGCCCCACCCTCCTCCGACGGAGAGGAGGCGCGAGGGGATGCAAGAGGGCCATGTTTCTCGCTAAGAGGGCGCCCAGACCGGGGACCCGTACAGAGCCCTACTGCGGATTATCCCGCAGTGCAGCCTCCTGCAAGGGGATTAGGGGATGCCGGTCCGCGGACACTGGGGAGCTTTGGGGCCTTTTTGGCAAAGTGCGCCCCGAAGCTCTACCCTCCCGTTGAGGTAGAGGCCGAGATATCATGATATCATGTCGGCCTCCACCTGGACTCCCACCCCGGTCAGTGTGATCCGCGCCCCTCTAGGAGGACCCCTGCGTGGGCCGTGGAAGAGGACGGCCTCAGTCTTCTCGACCGAGACTGTCAAGCAGGCGGATCCTATCCGCAAGGTTGCGGACCCCTGCTTTAATTAGATCCCTGGACAACTAGATAAATGATTTTCTATACACTTATTGTTGGTAAAAAGAATAGCTGAAAGCGATTCAAGCAACCTATAGGTACAACTGTATATTCTGTTGTATGATTGTGGCATTGATTATACATCACCATAATTATTAACAGTCATTGATCACTAATTACTTACTAACGCATTTGTTTACAATATGATCAGACTAGACAATGGAACGTGTGGTATGTTGTTTCTTTTGTATCACATGCGTACTACATTCTATGAGTACGTCGACTATTTTTCACGAGCAGTTGACCACTAATCAATAGAGAATGAGACGTTTGTTTGGGTATTAATTACACACCGCGCGGTGCTTTCAATTTATTACTATTAAGAGGATACATAAATAAAAAACCCATTTTTAGGTGCGTAGAACTCGTAAAGTACTCACGTTAGGAGTCTGATTTTCGGATATGTGTATATTGATTATATACTTGAAGGATTGATCAAGGCCAAAACATGACTGAGATAATTTTGTTCGATAGAAAAAAATCACGAAGTCGCAGCTGCTATTATCTTAATGTGCTTGAAGCTTCTTAACGACAAAGAAAAGGACTTCGAGACTTTCTTAAAAACTAGACATCTATATTAACTAAAGATTGATCATACTAGATGTCAATATTTGTATATATATCAATTACAATTAATTTAATTCGGCTTTGGCGCTTACGTTGTTTTATTTCGTCCGACGTGCGCGCTGCCATCTCTTTCTTTCGTGCAAGGTCCCTATATACGCATCACTCTACGCCAGTCGGCCAGAAACCTTCGCTGCAGTAGGACCTGTGCTCGACAATCCCAGCTCCGTATCGCGCTCGTATGTAATCAATATTTCGTGATTATAAAGAGAAGTAAGCATGGGAAAGTTTAAAAAGAAGACGGCAAAGTGCCGGTAGCATGAGAGAAAGCAAAATTAAGTTTCTTATTTATTTATACGATTTATTCGTGTAACTGCATTCAATATTGCTAATGGATTATGAACTGGAGAACTAGTCGTTTTAGTTAAAAATACTTACCTATGATTTATGGTTGACTTTGTGCGCGGCCTCGGTAGCCATGTAATTTCCTAATCAAGTAGGTATGAAATTTATGTATTTAGAAGGAAGCCAGCAATTGACAAGCTGGTATCTTTGGGACTCGCCTGTTTATCTCGACTTAGATCTGCCTTCTTTCCCCTGCATTACTCTAAACAGTAGTGAAAAGTCAGTACCTATACTTACCTATTCACAAAATAAAGTCGATGTGAGCATCTTTTACCTTCCTGAGTATAAAGATACGTGTAGGTACAATCTGTTGTACATTTGCTTGATAGCCCAAATACCTATTATTTATTACCTATCCATGTGTAAAAATATTGCGGTTCCAATATTATTACATAGGTACATATGCCTATTGAGTAGATAGCCTCCTTTTTTGAAGTCGGTTAACTATTCTCATTTCAAAATCGTATTAATTAAAATAAAACAGATATTCAGATAGATATTTACCTAAAGTTTGGCCGCGTGAACGGTAAGGGGACGGACTCAGTTTTTATTTGCCTATTAAAATTCCCGGGATTTCCAGGATTTCTAAATTTAGTAACCAGGCCTCAAAAAAGCTTATTTTAGTATTTCTATACATTTATTTATGACTAGCTCCTGCCCGCGACTTCGTCTGCGTGGAATGTAAAATTGCCGATAAGTTTTCTTTCCGACATCCGATTTTAATCAAACATAGCTTATATATTGCTCATGCTCTATCTACCCTTGAAAACTGCATTCAAATCGGTTCAGTAGTTTCGTACACAAAAGGACAGACAGAAAATATTTCTAAAAATCGCTGTTTTGTGGTCTACCATACATCTTTAGACCCCCTGTTCCTTTTTTTTACCCGACTGCGCACCGCCAAGGAGGGTTATGTGTTTACCTGTCTATGTATGTATGTATGTATGTATGTATGTATGTATGTATGTATGTTTGTTCCTTTGTGGCACACTAGAGATCAAACGCGTGGGTCGATTTTAATGAATCATACGTCAATCGATTCGTCTGAATTGCGCGAGTGTCACTGAAGATATGAAATTTATCAAAATTCAAAATGGCGGCTACCAGACGCCATATTGTACAAAATAAAAAAATAAAAGTCAACCAACTATGGCATGTGAGGTATCGTTGAATAGGTATTTAAAAATCATTATTAGGTTTCTTTGACCATTTTTCAGACAAAAGAACCGTTTATGATTTATAACGATTCAAAGTTCCTTTACTAACCACGTAAAGTAGGTACCTACCTATCCACCCAGTAGTACATCCGTTCGAATTAGCAACACAGGAAATAATCTAGACCAACGAGTCTTCAAGCAGGTCACGACGACTATAAAATAATAATAATGTTTTTCATAAATCTCAAACTTCAATCAAGTACGTACGCATGTGCAATGTAGTGTACCAGTAGCGTCATCTATCCGTTGACTTGAAGACTTTTAGTTTCGTTATTACATTTAAAGTGTCAATAGTGTGTGTGATACAGTGAAATATAACCTAATTGATTATAGGTACCAATTAGGTACACTAGTCAGTACTCAGCGCTCGTAAATAAATAAAATAGCTACCTAATACTCTTATGTAGTACCAGTACCGCCATCTATCGGTTGTCTTGAAGAATTTTAATAGGTTCAGGCTTAAGTAGCGTTTTGAGCCGGGTTAGGTCTCTAGAGGGATTAATAATCAGTAATTTAGATCATCGCAAGCTACTTAATAATCCCCACGATAGCAACTCTCTCCATGAAATGACAAGATTGCGGAATTTACGGTCTTTTAATCCCTAACTAAAATAATAAAATAAAAAAGTTAGTTAAAAAAAAAAACAAAAAACCCGACTGCGTAAAAACTAAAAAGAAAAAAACAAGACTACTTAGTTCAGTAGTAGCTAGGATTATGTTAAGTAATTGATTGCTATTGAGGAATCTAAAGATGCCTACAGTCGGGACCCATTTAAAATCTAGGTTAAAATGTTACAAATAATGGGTCCCGACTGTAGGCATCTTTAGATTCCTCAATAGCAATCAATTACTTAACATAATCCTAGCTACTACTGAACTAAGTAGTCTTGTTTTTTTCTTTTTAGTTTTTACGCAGTCGGGTTTTATGTTTTTTTTTTAATTAACTTTTTTTTTGAACTTTTCTTTCTATCTACAGACACGCCGGGTTCTGCTCTTTTATTATAGTATAGATAGATAAGTATTTTTAGTGTAGGACCCAATTATGAAAAAGTCTTCAAATAACGAATTCCGTGGGACCTGACCTACCTCGGCGATACGTATGACCGGTATGGCCTAAATCGGCACGTTCTTCAGAATACAAGTGTGGTTGTCACCTCCTAAGTGTATATGAAGGGGGAAGCTACGACGTAACACAGATGGCGGCCAGGAGGAAGCTACGACGTAACAAAGATGGCGGCCAGGATTTTTCTACTAGCGTTATTTCTCGGTAACTACTGGATCGATTGATTTTATCAAACAAAGTGTCAGAAAATGAAAATATGAAAGGTAATATAATATAAATTATTTTTTGTCTTATATTTGTTCACATCAAGTTAATAGAAAATGAAATATAATCTGATTCGCCTAAAGATTGACTGGTAAAGAATGCCTTGAAGCATTAAGTCCGCCTTTTGTACACTAAGTTTTCTGTGTGCAATAAAGTTTAAATAAATAAATATTTATGAAAATTAACATTTTTATGAAAATTGATTGTTTTCTTTCAAAGATAATAGGATTACCGAATTTTACGTATTATAAAAGTTGTAGAAAAATTCCTAGATTTTTAATGAATTTCAAATTATTACAACCGACCGACCTAAATTACCGAATAAACAGGTTTATACGATTTTAATGATTTCAAAGAAACGGTCAAGTGTGTGTCAAGAGCACAAAATGAGCTAGCTAGGGTTTCGAGTTTTTAACCTTCCAATTTACTTAGAACTCTGGATTCTCATGGATTGTTTTGTAGCAGAGACCAAGTTATGCTGGATTAGAAACCACTCTATCTATTAGTGAAAACTGCATTAAAATCCGTTCAGTGGTAATCAGTAATCAGTAATCATTTATTCCTTGACAACCATGGTATTACATAGCTCTTAGAAAATAAGTAGTCAGTACAAACATGGACCCTATTTGGGTGCAGCAAGGTTTGATCTTAAAACTAAGTTTAATATTAAATTTACATTAGAATAAATCATGCAATGACAATTTAACATTCATGATATAATTATTTTCCTAATAGTCTCACATGTCTCTTTATTTACTATTTAAATTATTTGACAATTAATTGAATTGAATGAATTGAATTGAATTCTCACATGTCTCTTTATTTACTATTTAAATTATACTATTTAAGGTTTTTGACTTTATCGTGAACATCCAGACTGACAGACAGACGCGGCGGGGGACTTTGTTTTATAATATGTATAGTGTTAGTTACACCATTTATAACTGCAGAACGGCTGAACCGATTTCGATGATCTTTGATTTTTTAGATTTGTCTCCGTCCCGAATAGCCCTTGTAAATAATATATATATGAAGAATAATAAAGAATAAGAGGAATACGTGTACGAAATTTCAAGTTTCTATCCTTAAGGGTTTGGCCTGTGCGTTGATACGTCAGTCAATCACCTTTGCCTATTATATACACAGATTATATATATGTAAATTGATTATTATCAATTATGACTTTAAGGAAACCCATTTGAAGCCAATCCAAAACAAAATTCAATTCATTTCATTCATCTAGAACCGAATGTAAAATTATATATAATTATTTGAACTCACTGACTGCTAATAAGCTCTTCCGGATTATTTCTCATTTTTGGTCCTGTTCTTGGATTGCTTCGTTATTTACCGGTCGATTGTAATCATTTGAAATTCATTAAAAATCTAAAAATGTTTGCTATAACTTTTATATTAGACTAAAATTTGTTAATTCTGGTAGTTATCGAGTTATTTCTGCAAGAAAACAAGCAATTTTCATAAAAATGTTATTTTTCATAAATATTTCATTTTATATTAACTTTGCGTGACTAAATATAGACAACAAACAATCTACATTATATTACCTTTCATATGACACCTTATTTGATAAAATCGGTCCAGTAGTTACCAAGAAATAATGCTAGTAGAAAAGGCCCAGCCGCCATCTTTGTTACGTCGTAGCTCCCCCTCTTACTCTTGGGGGGTGACAACTACTTTTTTTTTGTATTCTAGAGAACATGCCCATTTAGGCCATATCGGTTGTACGTATGGCCGAGGTAGACCGTCCCACGGAATTCGTTATTTGAAGATTTTCATAATTCCTACACTAAAAATCCATACTAATAAATTATAAATGTGTTTGTTTGTTTGCTCTTCCTTCACGTCGCAATGAGTGGACCGATTTGGATGAAATTTGGTATGGAGATAGTTTGAGGCCCCGCAATAACATAAGATACTTTTTATTCCGATATTTCCACGAAAATGGGTTTTCCACGGGGCAAACCAATTTTTCAATACTTCTATAACTATAATTGTCTGTATGTGTAGTCTGTGTGTGTCATCGGGTACGCAAATTCTAAGTCTACGCGGGACGAAGTTCGCGGGCATCGGCTAGTAATTATAATAAATAAATGTATATACATACCTAAATAAGCTATTTCGAGGCCTGGTTACTAAATTTACGAATCCCGGAAATGCCGAGAATATTAATAGGCAAATAAAAACTGAGTACGGCCCCATACCGTTCACGCGGTTAAACTTTGGGTAAATGTGTATCCGAATTTCTGATTGCTGTTAATTACAGAATATATTCAATATCTACCTGATTTTTTAAATGAATAAGATTTTGTAATGAGAATAATTAAATGACTTCAAAAAAGGAGGTTATCTACTCAATACGCATATGTACCTTTGTAATAATATTGGAACTGCAATATTTTCACATATGAATAGGTAATAAAATAATATGTATGTATTTGGGCTATCAAGCAAATGTACAAAACATTGTACCTACGTGTATCTTTATAATCACGAAGGTAATTGAGATGCTCACATCAACTTTATTTTGTGACTATGTTAGTATAGGTGTGTGAAGTCCCCAATCCGCACTGGGCCCGCGTGGGGACTATAGCCTAAACCCTCTCGTGATCAAATAGGCAGTAGTAGTAGTAGTAGTAGTATAGGTACTGGCCATGCCGATTTAGGCAGTACCGGTTGTACGTATGGCCTAGAGAGATAGGTCACACGGAATTAGTTATTTGAAGACTTTTTCATAATTGGGTCCTACACTTAAAATACTTAAACATGTTTAGTTCATAACTATGACTGTATACCTACCAAGGCATACACTAAATTTCGAAATTCCGGGATTCCCGGGACTTTTTTATAGGAACATTAAATTGAGTCCGGCCCCATACCGTTCACGCGGTCAAACTCTGGGTAAATGTGTATCCGAATTTCCGATCCCTGTTAATCACAGATATTAAATTTAAATTAATGAATTAATGTTATATCCCACTAAAATGAAAAAAATAAAATATTCGCTTCTAATGTTTGTGTAGGTATATATAAATTTGTTATTTGTTTCGTACTTTTATTGAATCCGAAAGTAATGACTTCGATATTTAAATCTACTTTATTTACCAAACTAGCGCAAAATCAGAATTAGTGTAGGTGTTTTGAATTTCGCGGGAACACTCGGGGGGAGCACGCCCCGCGCGGGACGCGCGCGACTAAGCCACGCCTCCATAGCTTCAACTATTTTTCAACATAGGCCCTTAATGTTCCTCTCGTAATACACGTTTATCTACACTCATATCATAAACCCTCTATGATGCGTTCAAAAACCGCAAATTATGACCAACGTTAAGATAAACTGTTTAGTTAGAACAGATTTATTATCTGTGAAAATGTTCTAATAGCTGTATTAGACCATCGAATTCGATTGTTTAAAAGCATTCAAATTTCGAACACCTTCGAACAGCAATGCCCGCCTAAATTCTACAGTCAGACAGAGCGATAGTTTGTTCCAAATTCAAATGTCTTTATTTAGTCTATGCTTTTTGAAAATCGAATGTGAGACACGTATGACGTATTCGAATTGCCGCCATTGTGGACAGATTTAAAAGCATCTTAGAGTGTTTATAAAATGAGTGTAGATAAAGTTTTGTATGCAACTGTACATAATTAGGCCTTAAAACAGTCGTGCGATATTATTATGAAACTCGCCTGACGGCTCGTGTTTCGGGCTTATAAATGCTCTCGGCTGCAATTCCTCGTTTACCGCCCTTAATACACAATTTCACATAGAGGTGTTTCACCTTTAACCTTACAACTCTTACAAAGTATTAAACCATGACTAACACAGAATATGCAGGCAGCTACCTAAAATCTCAGTAGCGAGCGAAACCGATAACATGCTGGCAAAAGGCTAATGTGCCTTGACAATTACAATTTTATGACAATGCGCTTTCGATCAACAGAATCTTATCTCAATTGAAGGTTTATACAAAATGTTCCCAACGTTTTTTATGAGGCTTAAATTATATTCATCTTTTCGACGGATCACTTTACTAAGAAAACATACCATTCTTGTTATTTTATAATTTTATCTCTATCGATAAGTATATGTTATTAAAACAACGACGTAATAATTGTGTGCAAAGTTTACTTTTCTTTATATTTAGAACGTGCATTTTGCGTACATAATATAGATATATCAAGGCTAGGCAATGGTATAAGAAACTCCGTCGCGTATAAGAAAACGGAAATAACACCTTGAGTGCCAGCGACTCCATTATACTCATATAGGACTCGCCTATCAGGCTCTTTCTTGTCATAGAAAGTGTAATTTCTTTATAGCGTTTCTGCACTGCGTTCGGTTCAACTCCGAGAAATGTAAGGTACCAGTTTCGCTAGCTATATAGATCCGAATAACCGTATTTTAAGATTTCAATACATCGTGAGGAAACCTGCACGCATCTGCGAAGTAATTGAAAGATGTGTATCAAGTCCCCAATGCGCACTGGGCCCGCGTGGGGACTATAGCCTAAACCCTCTCATGATGAGAGGAGGCCTGTGCCCAGCAGTGGGACGCAAATAGGTTGTAGTAGTATTTTTAGATACGTATTTTATAAATTTTCAATTTGATGTTACTGCTTCGTTATTGTTTTCTACTATAGATTATTACCTATATAAATAAACTAATCACAATACTCAGGCGTCCAACTTAGTTAATGATTACTTTTTCTTTCCTTTAACTCAAAAAGTAGTTAACATCATAAGACAATTAGCAGTCTAGTATCTACTATAATATTCGCCTATACGATGAATGCCAGTCATATGAATGTTGTCTGTATAGTGGCATGCCCCTGTAGATATCATTTTCATTATTGCTATAACAGACGCACGGCGGATGCACGGTATGGCAATTACGATCACATTTAGTTCGAATCTCGACTAACGTTACAGGTTTGCACAACTTAGGAGGCGCGTGGATTAAGCAATAATAGACTCTGCATCAACGACTTAAGTGCTTCGCCACGCGCCTTCTAAGTTGTGTCGTGCTATACGGTAAAGCGCAACGTGTGCAATAAAGTAACCACGTATTTTAACCGTTTGCTAATTTGCAAATCACCACAAAAAGCACCCACGCTTCATGGTACTTAATCTGTGTGCAAGGGAACCGGTTATTACACGTAACTTAATAGGTTTGTCTATGTTTGTAAACGTTCAGATAGAAATCGATGTGTTAAAAAACCATTTAGTTTTTTTTTCAGCTGATATGCTCAGTTAGCCCTTTCAATATACATATTTGTATAGGTATTGTGTATTATTTCATCATTATAGACTGTCATTTGACAGAATTTCAAGCGGGAGGGAATGAAAAAGAAACGTATTTGGGGGGCAATAGGGCCTAAACCCACCAACGACTTGGCAGCTGATGACGGTCACTTCACTAAGCTACATGTTACAACCAGGTTCCCCGTGTTAACGCATTTTTTTTAATTCAGAATGCAGAATTCGATTTTGTCTAATCAGTATAGGCATAATAGTGTTTACGCCGAAACTAATCTCGCATAATCTATTTACGCCGAATGAAAATTACTTTCGCCGAAAACTACTTTCGCATACCATTATTTTCGCCGATTTAATTCAATGAGTATCCTGTACAACATCGATGAGTATCTAAATAGGGGGAGAAGGGTTTTTTACTAACTGATAATTTCGTTTACTTATATAAAAAATAACCTAACCTGACCTATGTAAGTCGGCTTTGCTCCAAACTTTGGTGTTACCAAACAATATTATGCATAATAATATTCGGCCAAGTCAACATTCTGCCAACGCAATATTCGCATAAACACCCATTCGGCCAATTAAGAATTATGCTTAATAAAAATTCGGCAAAGTCAAGATTCGGCGTAAATAAATTATGCGAAGCCTGTTATGCGTAAACAGTTTCGGACAAAAAGTTGGAAACTGTAGCCTAAAAATTGTTTTTTAAATAAATAAATAAAACCGACTACGAGCTCCGACAGCCTACAAAGTCGGTGTCAAGTGAACCGACCCAAAGCTGAAGACAAGCTTCACTATAAAACTTGACACCGACTTTGTAGGCTGTCGGAGTAAGAAATCTGTTTTTATTAGGGTTCCGAAGTCCACAAGGAACCCTTATAGTTTCGCCATGTCCGTCCGTCCGTCCGTCCGTCCGTCCGTCTGTCCGCACTATTGCTCGGAGATGCTTAGTTCTAGAGAGCTGTAATTTGGCATGAATATTAGTTACGCTGACAAAGTGGTACAATAAAATTTTGAAATATATTTTTTTATAGGGTATCTCGCCTACTCGTAAAGTGGGGATGTAATTTTTTTTTTCTTGCGTACCCATGGTGCGGCATATCGTTGAATAGGTCTTAAAAAAATATTGTGGGTTTGTTAAAACCATTTTTTGGTAAGTGATGCGTTTGTGAAATATTAAGCTTTAAAGTGCTATTTTTTGTTACGCATTGTTTGTGAAATATTAAGCTTTAAAGTGCTATTTTTTGTTAGAGTCACGTGTCCCCCCCCCCCCCCTCTGCCAGCTAAATGGTGATATTTGGATGGCTGAAAAAAATAACGGGTGTGGCACATATAACGTAGTTGAAAGGAAAACTATCACAGCTAAGTAGGCTGTACAAACTTACGAGTCATAGTCGACCAACTTATGAAATGATAAAAAAAACAATGATTTTTCTGCGTCGGGCGGGCACGTCACATACCACAGGCTAGCTAGATGCTAATAAGTCTTAGAAAGGTACTGTGGGCATCATCAACTTCGGAACCCTATACTTTGCGCGTGGCCCGACACGCACTTGGCCGGTTTTTTTATTACTAGTTGGCCCGGTGTACTTCGTATCACCACGGATTCCCATATTATTTAGATTAATCCGGATTTTTTTTCTACATTAGCCATGTCAGGGCATGTCAACAACGCTCTAATAACAAGCAGTCCCAGCCCAGTTGCCGTAGCCGAAACCGGCATGGAGGACATTCGTAATAAAAAAAAAACAGATTCACGCTGGAGCGTTAAAATTAAAATATATTTACTAGGGGTTTCTCACGCTATTTGACGAAGTCTTTAACACGTAAAATTAGGTAACTTTGTTTCTACCAGGTTTCTACGCATGGTAACATGGTTGCGTTTTACAGGTAAAGCGGTGAACATTCCAATAGAGCAAGAAAAGCTTATGTTGGAAAAGTTCCAAGAGAACCAGTTCAATTTGCTCGCCAGCGACATGATCTCCATCAATAGATCCTTGACTGACGTCCGATTTGAGAAGTAAGTGATTACATATAATTTAGAATGACAATTATGAACCTTATCCACGCCAATCCATATTATCCATATTAATATTATACATGCGAAAGTAACTCTTGTCTGTCTTTCTTTCTGTCTGTCTCTCTGTCTGTCTGTTACCTCTTCACGCTTCAACCAGTTTACAGATTTGGATGAAATTGGGTATGGAGATAGTTGGAGTCCCGGGACCCTTCCCGGGACTAGTGTCCTTACATATAGCCTACTTTTTATCCCGGAAAAGCGCGATAACCAAATTCCATGCGGGTGAAGTCGCGGGCAGAAGCTAGTTAATATTATATAGGTGAAAGTAACTCTGTCTGTCTGTCTATTACATCTTCACGCTTCAACCGCTGGACCGGTGTGGATAATATTTGGTATGAAGATAGTTGGAGTCCCGGGAAAGGAGATAGGCTACTTTTTATCCCGGAATAACGCACATTTCCGCGGGGCAACAATGCGGGCGAAGTCGCGGGCAGAAGCTAGTTACCTCATATATCGGCACCGCACCGCACCGCAGCTCCAACGCCAACGACCTATTCGCGGTGTGCAGTCATTGGTGCGGGATACGAAAACGATCGCAGCGTGTCACATGGCCAAATATGAAATTTCTGACGGCCACAACTACACCAGTTAAGAGGGTTTATCCCGAAAGTTGGCAACGTCGCAAATAGCTGTCAAATGTTTCGCTGTTTTTTATTATTTTCTCAATATTACTGAATGAAAACATATATTATCGCTCTATGGTTGAATAAAACATTAAGTATGGATTATGAGTTAAACCCTCTTAAGTGAAATGTCACTGCTGCGTATTTATTTGCATACATCTGGAGCGAGTAATGTCATCCGAGGCTTCTTTGTCTTTATCTCTCGTTATGAGGTTAGATAAAGGGACAAACAAGACTTTTACGCCACAAATTAAATTTTGCGTCACAGTGTTAGTTCCACTTATTATATTGTCCATAGTCCGTCGCCCAAAGAGTATAGTTTCATTATTGCGCCGCCGACTTCGCATCCGCTAGTTAGCGCTGTCATCGTGCACACTGCCAATAGGTATATGCGTCATGGCGTACAACGGATAAGGAGGTTTAATACGCATGCGCAAGATCCATATTCGCTTTAGAGGACAGCCACCCTCGACGTGAGAGTGGGTGATGGCTTTTACATTTGACATGGCTTTGAAAACGTTAACAATTGTAGAGCCTACTGGTTCGACCTACCGCCTCTCATACAATGGAGCGAGGGTTCGAACCTGGCTCCCACTTCTGAGTTTAGGTACTTATTTGTGGTGAAGCAAAACATTGTGAGGAACCCTGCACGCATCTCCGAAGTAATTCAAGGCTCTCTTGATGTCATGAGGCCTGAGCCCAGCAGTAGGACTTAAACAGACTGTTTTGTATAGGTGGTGATTTGTACTTCGTTTCATATTTATCATCGACTGATGTACAAGTTTGCACATCTTACGAGTAGCACGACAGGAATGGCGCGCGTCCTTGCACTTAATGCAGTTGGCAAAGAGTTATTGCATAATATTAAATTTTACCTACCTATAAATTGTCCATATAAAATATCGAATGTTTCTTTTTGTGAATGAAATGAAGTTACAGTTGTTGGAATTAATGTTCCGTAAAAGAGGATTCACTTTGTAATGCGAAAGTAAATACATATATACTTATTCATTAAATTTAATTAGCTTATTCACTTTTGTACAAACTATACTATTTGAATTTTCTAGTAAACAGTACTTATGAGTCGTTTCGTAGAAATCTTCAACGAATTTCTCTCGCAACTAAACGGCTTCTCGAAAGGAAGTGTCTGTCAGTACCGTTCCACAATCCTCGAGTGACAGAGAAAGGACAAACTTGGCTTGTATTAAGTTTCTAAAATACTCATGGCGATCTTGACGAGCTTATTCTATTTTTTTTTACCAAATGCTGGTGACCTATTTTGGTCACTAACCGAAAATTTCTTTGTCAGGCTCATGTTCTACGATAGCGACAAACTAAGGAAAGACCGAATAGTCTATACGTATGTAATTACGAGTAACTAAGGTCTGCATTTATTAAAATATAGCTTCTGCCCGCGACTTCGCCCGCGTGGAATTCGGTTATCGCGTTCCCGCGGGAACTATACGTTTTTCCAGGATAAAAAGTAGCCTATGTGTTATTCTGATCTATAAGCTACATTACTGTAAAGTTTCATTAAAATCCGTTTAGTAGTTTTTGCGTGAAAGAGGAACAAACATCCATCCATACATCCATCCAAACAAACTTTCGCCTTTATAATATTAGTAAGGATTTAATGTGTGAAAAAGTAAGTTTCGAGTGAAAATGTCAGCGCAATATAATATTTACACGCGTAAAATAGATATAGTTAACTGCTTTATTATAAACCTGTCTGTATCATCACCATAATCATTAATATACCAAAATTGCTTTACAATCGGGCAAAACCTCACCTCTGCTCAGTTTCAGGTAAATTTACTCTTTCCATTGTAATTTTAATGTGAAAAAGGCGGTAATACTGGCTTTGGTGCTGACAGCTCGGTAAAACACTGCTTTTCTGAAATATAATATGCAGCGCTCGGAGTTCATTTCCCCCGGTTGCCATAAATACGTCGTTTACGTCTTATGAGACAATATTTCACCCACATAATGCCCATAGTAGGACGTGCATTTAATTCAATGAGAGATAAGTTGGAATGGCGTATACTGGGTGTATCAAAACCATTTGACGATAATTAACCCACAGTATCGGCTATCGATTCTAAGCATGTTTATACGTTTTTCAAGTTTTTTCGACATAACGACATGAAACAAAACAATAAAATATTGAATTGATATATGTCGACGATACACCGTCATAGTATTTTTTTTCTTTAACAGCTCATAACTTGGTCAATTACTGAGCAATAAGAAAAAATAATTATACCATCGGATTCAAGTGACCCGTTTTCATCAGTTGAGTGTAGTTAATAAACATAGTCTACTACTACTACAGCCTATTTGCGTCCCACTGCTGGGCACAAGGCCTCCTCTCATCACGAGAGGGTTTGGGCTATAGTCCCCTCGCGGGCCCAGTGCGGATTGGGGACTAACATTTAATTTTATTAAGATGTATTTAGCGATAAGTCCGCCTGTTGTTTATCTATTTAATGTGTATTATTTCTGTATTTTCTTTGTTTTGTTTATATGGTGTTCAATAAAGAGTATTGTTGTTGTTTATTAACATAGTCATGTTCATAAAATTAAATGTCGTCAATTGACGCTGCTAGCTCTGCATCCCAGCTGCGGGAAGCAAAATTCTCCACCTACATATTGACAATATAAAACAGAAAGTAAAGTTAGGGAAATGAGTCTATTTCAGCATACCACATCGCTAAATTTCAACTAGAACCATTTCGAGTCACTGCACCCCAGTACGAATACTCCGTGTCCAAACCAAATGAACTTTACGGTCTAGACATATTATATGGCACGTACCCGTACATATTTTTTTTACGACTCATTTTCGACAGATGCAAAACCAAGGAGTACCCTCGGCTGTTACCAACGACCAGCGTGGTCATAGTGTTCCACAACGAGGCTTGGACGACGCTCATCAGGACCATTTGGAGCACGATCAACCGATCGCCGCGGCCGTTGCTCAAGGAAATCATCTTGGTAGACGACGCTAGTGAGAAAGGTAAGTCGATGGAGTAATTTTTAACTGTCTGCACAAATTGGGTGGTGTGAATTTGACATTTCTTCTTTTGCATCTTTTTGCGTCTTCTGTTCTGTTTCTATGTGTCTTTTATTTATTTATTTGTAGCGTTGGCGCGGCGCGTCAAGTGATGCGACAATTTAATACGTATTTACATCACCCTTGCACGTAAAGTGGGATTTTCTGCCCGCTACGTGGAGAGAAAATCTCACTTTTTGGCCAAGGCAAGACGTAAAACTTTTGACAAACCACGGGCGGTAATTCGTAAAGCCCCAGATCGCATATTTATGGCCCTCACCTTCGGTTCGGGACACAGAAACCTGCGATCTGGGACATTTACGAATTCACCACCCTAGGTCTGTAATGTACTATTAATATCAACACATGTTTAATTTTTCCGCTTGACACGTCGCCCAAAACCCCGCGCGTCGCGACGGATTTCGTATTAAACTTTTCACACCCTTAAATTATGAATACGCTATGCAAGTCCTTATGCACTGTATTATTAGAAATTGTTTGAAAACGTAAGTACCCAATAAGGAAAGGTCAAATGAAAGTAGCATTTTTGGTCTCTCATTAAACACTTTAAGATGCATTGCGGTCGAACGCAACCGCAAATAGATAAAATTGCGATTCAATTCGGAATAAAATCTTGTTAACATAGTGAAGGTTGAGATGTTAGTCGCGGTACCTATGTTATGTCTACTTTAACATTTTAAGAAACATTATAGAGGAATTAAAGTCTGCATACAATAAATGAGACAGGTCCCGCTCGAGAAAGTGTGCTAAATGTTTCTGTCCATACAATTTAGTTCAATCGACTATTCAGCCCATTGTTAGTGATGACGGATGGCATTGTGTCAGTTTCGTTTTATGTCTTTAACTGATTTCGATCAGCCAATTGCAGTTCGGCAATTAAATGTATTCGGCCAAAGTCCCAAGATGCGGAGTCCCAATGAAAGAGCAATTTTGATGCTTGACTCTGGGCTTGTATTGTGGAGCCCTATGAACATACCTACTATAAAAAAGCACGACACAATGGGGGCTATCGCGTGTGAATTTGCCACTAGAGGCGCTAGTGTCGCGTGAGGTCCAATAACATTCAGTTTTCACTGGTTTTGGCGGGCTTCGTGATATAAATCATAATTTCTTTAATTTACCTGTTGAAAAATGATCTCCTTCGTGAATTTATCGCAAATATGGATTATTTGGCTATGATGTAAAAGCTTTGATTTTTATTTTATTTTTTTCAAACAAAACGGAACTGCACAACATTGCAGCATAGCTACTCGATATGATGATATTTATTTATAATTAATAAACTTAATGAGATTCAAGATTGAAAACTTTGTTTCGGCGCCGATCTTATAAAGTCGCCTTTGACAGCTATACCTCTGGACCTTAGTCAACAGTGGCGCCAACTGGTGAGCAATGAAACGATAGTCCCCATTTAGAAAGCGCGCGGTCAATCACTTAAACCGTTGACACAGAGTCTATTATTGTATAATCCACAAGCCTTCTAAGTTTTGTAAACATGTAGCTACTTTTGACGCTAACTTTTATATTCAAACAGAACACCTAGGCAAAAAGCTAGAAGACTACATAAAGACTTTGCCCGTCCCGACGCACCTGTTCCGCACCGAGAACCGCTCGGGGCTGATACGCGCGCGGCTCCTGGGTGCGAAGCATGTCAAGGGTGACGTCATCACGTTCCTCGACGCTCACTGCGAATGCACCGGTATGTACACTACAGTGGATACTTGAAAAAACAGGCCAACCGCCGACCCAATTAGAGAAACCACTGTCTGGCTTGCTACAGCAAGACGCTACAGCGTTTCAATTTAGATCCCATGAGTGGTTTTTTTTTTCATGTTGGTTGGTGTAGTTCTAAATGTTTAAAAGTAATGGTTGGAATAAAATTACCCTATATGTTTAATAACTTTATAATCCATTACCATAGTTCTCGACTAATGAGCCAAGCAGAAACAGATTATAAAGACTATTTTCTGGATCATTTAATTTTGAAGATTGATACAAGTAGCTGGCCGTGGTGGCCTAGTGGTACGACCTACCGCCTCTCATGCCGAGGGTCGGGGGTTCGATTCCGGCTCGCACCTCGTTTACTTACGTGCGAAGTCCAACTTGAATTTACCATGAGCTTTTCGGTGAAGAAAAAACATCGTGAGGAAACCTGCACGCATCTGCGAAGTAATTCAAAAGATGTGAGTGAAGTCCCCAATCCGCACTGGGCCCGCGTGGGACTATAGCCCGAACCCTCGTAATGAGGGGAGGCCTGTGCCCAGCAGTGGGAAGCAAATAAGCTGTAGTAGTAGCTGCTTAAGATTGTATGCGTCTACAATGAATATAGCAAATACGCCGATTTGTTCTATACTTTTTAGTTAACATACTTTCACATTTGCAACTAAGTTACGCTTTCCGTTGACACGCCAAAGTGTTCCTCTATGCAAACGACGTCAATTTGTTACATTCAAAAGAACACATACTCTTTTCACCTTTTCCTTGTTTGTTATATATACAAATACAATAAATCCATCATAATACTCTACGATACGAAAGTTACGTAACGCTGATTATGAACGTCCTATTGTTTCGAATTGGAAATAAAACATTTATTTTTATGTATTTACATGAAATTATTATATTTACTCATATTGTTTCGTTCTGGTAACCCCGGGTGCCCTTAAACCCGCACAGGCACATCCCATCTTGGGCCCCAGTGTAGAGATTATTTACTTAACAATCTAACTGGACGTCTACGATTTGTTATAAAGGATTTTATGTATGTTGGAAGCGGTTTTTCTTTTCTAAATATTGTTTTTAACTGGGGCTCTATTCGAAGTGTTACATAGGGAAAGGGAGATTCCCAATCCCTGCGATCACGCATCGCGGCGCACTTTAAGCAGCTAGATTTGAAGTTCGGCAAAACACGGGAGCGCAGCTTAGGGATTGGTAATCTACCTTTCCCTATGTAACACTTCAAATACAGCTGCATGAGAAGTACTAATTTTTAAAACATATTTGTAGAGGGCTGGCTAGAACCTCTGCTGGCTCGCATCGTCGAAGACAGGAGCACAGTCGTCTGTCCCATCATTGACGTCATTTCGGACACCACCTTCGAGTACGCACAAGCCTCGGACATGACGTGGGGAGGCTTCAACTGGAAACTCAACTTTAGGTGGTGAGTATATCTATACTGACGATATTTTACCCACAGAATCGTCACGTTTTGTTTCACCCCGTATATAACTCTTACGTTACTGACTGACTGATGACAACGTACAGCCAAAACCATTGCTCGTAGGACGCTGGAATTTGGCATGTAGGTTCCTTGGGGAGTGTCGGGGCGTACTAAGAGAAGATTTCCCGAAATTAGTTAAGAAAAACGGATTTTTTATATTTTACGCGCATACGAAGTCGCGGGCAACAGCTAGTAATATTATAAATGCAAAAGTAACTGTTTGTTTACGGCTTCACACTTCAGCCGCTGGACCGATTGGGATGGAAACGGTTCGAGTCCCGGAGAACAAAAAAAAATTAAAATTTATTTATTACACACATTTTGGATTTCTGGACAGAGAAGTTGCCGAAAACACAGTGAGATATGTAGGTTGCTTATTTGCACAAATTAGGTTTTGAACTCTTGAGGACCCAAACTAGGCAAAGGCCTATCTCTTAGGTATCAGTGTCCAGCCGAGAGCGTTCCAAGTACGGTCACAACCACGATGAGTAATAATAAATATATAATAATAAACTTTATTGAGTATAAAAATACATAGTTAATACACTAATTTGCTTACACTAGACTCACTAGAAATAGGACTACAAAGCCTCAGCTTAACTTATTGAGGGGTATGTAATTACAAAAACCAATAGGTAACTATTGTTTATACTTAGGAAGAAAAATGCTTGAATTTAATTTAATTACATAGTTTAACAGATTAGGTAAACACGAGTATTGTATTGGGAGCTTCTTCCGTTCCCTGTACTAGTTTGCACTGTGTTACAGTGGAACAGGATCCGCCCGTAAGAAGTAAGTATACGTAGGAACTTTATAAATATTATGATTTAAAGTTTACAATTGCAGAGACGAGTAGTGTGTGTGTAGTGGAAGGACGGAGACTACTTTTCATCCCAGAAAAAATGCATAATTCTCGCGGGAACGCTCTAACCGAAGTCGCGGAAAAAAAAATCTATATGATATGATGTGGGTAAGATTCATAAATTCAACTTTAGGTAGTGAGTCCGTATTTTACCTACATCAAACCGAATGGAAAAGGTCAAAGTTAAACTTCGATCCAATAAATCACAGTTGACCGCATTACCATTCAAATTGAAATTGTTTTAGAAAAGTTCAGATAATAATGAACGAACCGATGGCGCAGGCAGCGTCGGCGTGATTATATGCCATCTTTGGAATTTAATAATGACTGAATGTATTTACATAGTATTTACATTTTATTTATTTAATTACATATGATGGGGTTATTGTTTGACTTTTTCTAATTAAGTAGGAATATTTCAGATCTAAGGATATATTGCACGCCTCCGTGAGGCAGGGCATGAAATAAGTACTTTTATTATAAATAATAATAATAAAATCATTTATTTCACTCAACTAGAGGCATATTTTGTCAGTAAACATTACAGTTCTAGACTATCCTAGTGTTAGTGGCTAATCCTACGAGAACATAAAAGAAAAACAAAAACTACATTTATCTGCTTCGACTTGTCAGTAAATGAATCATCGAGCAGTGATTCAGATAGTGACAGTCGAAGCGCTTTTAAATATTATTTTAAGATCCTGTGAAACTCATTGCAATAAAATATTTGACTTTGACCATATAAGAACTAAAGGCGACTTAGACACTGAAGTTAATAGTAGGATCGGTGCCGGTTCGGCTGTATTGTATAAACTTCGCGATAGGGTGATTCGCTCGCACAGTATGAAGCTGGACACGAAAATCAAAGTATACATGGCCATCGTCCTCCCCAATATTTTGTACTCGTGTGAGAATGGACCTTGTATCGCTGACATATACGCACGCTCGATAGATTCCATTTAAGATGCCTCCGCGACATTCTAAACATCAGATGGTTAGGCACATGAAACAATGCAAGATTGAGCCCTCTCGCTGGGTGATACTGGCGAAGAATAGATGATCCAAGTGGCGTTCGACAGTTAAAAAGGAAGTTTATGCGTTTGAATACCAACGCAGGCATATGTTGGAAGAAAAGCGAGGCCATCTGAAAAACAGGCCACCGGCAATACATTACAAACCTATGGCGGTGAATTCGTTAATATCCAAGATCGCAGGTGTTTGTGGCCCGAACCGAATGTGAGGGCCATAAATATGCGATCTGGGGCTTTACGAATTACCGCCCGTGGTTTATCTAAAGTTTTACGTCTTGTCTTGCCTTGCCAGGCCAAGGGTGACGTAAATATAATTTACAATTACTGTAACGGTGCACTCCAATGTGTTCATTGTTCGAGGACTTTTAAGGCCTAAATTGGCTTTATTAGCCATGTCAGGGCATGTCAACAACGCTCTATGTATACAAGCAGTCGCAGTCGCCGTAGCCGAAACCGGCATGGAGGACATTATTTTATGTTTCTCCGTGTAAATCCTAATTTCAATTAAATAATAATATATTTACAATCGAAATCAAATCAGCAACTAAAATGCAAATAATATCAAATTTTGACAAAAAGAGTAACAGACAAACTTTCACGTAATAGGTATGAATAGCATTGAAGGAATGGGCGTTTTAGTTCGAATTCACTTCTTATTAGATTTGATTAAAATTCGGCTTGAAATTAATTGTCTTAAAACGGACATCGCATAACAAAGTACAAATTAGCATAAAACTAAATCAGTTAACCAAGTCTTTGCACTCATTTGCTATTGTTTTGATTTCTTCGCGCCGTTCTATTGTTTTCCAACATTCACAGCACTCGGCTAGCATGCCAAGAATCCGTATCTAAATATTACTCAACCATATAATTTGATTTTACTGCATATTTTATTTGACTTAGCTATATTTACAATAACAATATAGCATTCGCTATATTGTTATTGTGTGTTCGATTAAACCGCTTACCGTCAAACAGTTTTAGTTCTGGTGGTGGCAATTACAGTTATTGTTATTAATACTTACAGATAAAATAAATAAAAATCGTTTATTATCAGATATTAAAATCCATAGTTAGTTAGTTATCACTGAATATAAAGTGAGCAGAATATGCAATATTCAAAAATATTAAACACTATTTAAAGCAAGGCAATGGGGGCCTCAACACAATGCTTGGTATGAATACTCTGTGATGTTCCTTTAAGATAATGGATGAGCAATATAAAGGAAATGTGACATTTTACAACTTTTGAATTCGTTAACTTGTCTACTATATAAAAATAAGTCGAGTTTTCCTCCCTGACGCTATAACTCCAGAACGCACGAACCGATTTCCACGGTTTTGCATTCGTTGGAAAGGTCTCGGGCTCCGTGAGGTTTATAAAAAAAACTAAGGCGGTACGAAGTCCGCGGGGTCAGCTAGTTTTGTATAAAACAGTTGCATTTTATAATATTGTGTGAAGTTCCCAATCCGCACAGGGCCCGCGTGGGTACTATAGCCCAAACCATATCTTTATGAAAGGTGGCATGCGCCCAGCAGAGGGGTGTAGATAGGCTGTTATGGTGGTTGTGTGGTGGCTTCTAACTTTCATACAGGCTACCTGGGTAGCGAAATTTATTACCGCATTTAACACTTATTTCGGGCGTACGCTAATTTATTTACATCACCCTTGGCCATAAAGTGGGATTTTCTGCCCGCTACGCGGAGAGAAAATCTCACTTCTTGGCCAAGGCAAGACGTAAATTATCTTTAGACGTATATTACCTTATCGTTTCTATGGTATGCACTCTGTATGCTAACCGGTCTAGTTTCTTGAAAGTCGGACCACTTCCTTCCGATAAGATTTGCCAAAGCAACGCATTACGCAGCATTCATGCCGAATCGAGGCCAAATCGCCCACATGTAATTGCAGAAATAAAATCTATGCAATTTGAACTCCACGAACCTTGAAATAAGTCTACTAAAGATCGTTGTCACTTTACGGTTTCCCCCTGTCACGCTATTATTGTATGCTTACAGCCGAATCTAATCGAATTAAGGAACACGTTTACGTAAACCGGTTTTGTTGGAATTTGTTAGGTTTAGTGAAATTTATAGATTCTATATTACTAAATGCAAAAATTGTGTCATGTCATGTGGATGTATGGATGTCATGATCACGGTTGTGTGATCTTGTTTCCCATCTTGGCTCTTGTAAGATGCGCCTCTGTACGTAGTCATGGGCCTATTTGTGGGCTACAAATTGTATGTGATAAACTTTGATCTTTTTCATTCTGCATCTCTAAAATGCTGATACCTCTGAAGAATTTCTGTCGTTGAAAACCTTTCTATTAAATTATTACTACTTGTGATTACTATTTGTGATTGTTACTGGTAGGTGTCCTAAATATACAGGGTCAAGCAAAACGTTGTGACGATATTTTACCCTCAAAATTGGCTATCGATGCTAAGTATATTGTATAGGTTGAATTCGAGTTGGTAAAAATGTGGTGTGAGCGACGCCTGAATCCCATACCAAATCATTTTTTTTACCAAAAAAAAAACCTATAAAATATGCTTAGAATAGATAGCTGGGTAAAATATCGTCACAACGTTTTGCTGGACCCTATATATCTTCTTCATCGTGGCTTTTCCTTCTAATTTGTTCGTTTGCATTTGCAGCCAAATCCAGCTAAGACTTGGTTGGTCAACGCGTTAGCTGCGCGTTCAATTTTGTTCGCTGAATATTACATCCTATGGAATGCATGTAGAGTCAGGAACCCTTCTAATATATAAAAAATCAATTGCAATGCGTTAGTCATGCTAAAACTCGAGAACTGATGTGATGGGTCGATTTAGCTGATGATTATATTTTTGTTCAGACTGACTTCAAAAATGACTGGAAGAGTCAGGAACAGCTAACAATAAAATAAAATCGATTCTTCGTGCTACGAAGCTACGAAGTTGACCGGTTCAAATAGTATTTTATATAACCTTAACCATAAACTCTAAATAAAGTGAAACACTTGAGGAACTCGCCAGAGACTGCACAAGACCGAGAGCAGTGAAAAAAGTGGAACGGGAGACCTTTGTCCAGCAGTGGGACTTAACGGGCTCGTAAATTCGTAATAATGTAAAACAAAAACATTGTCCAAAGGTACCGCGTACCCGAGCGCGAGATTCAGCGGCGGAACGGCGACCGCACCTCGCCTCTGCGCACGCCCACGATGGCGGGCGGTCTGTTCGCGATCGACCGCGAGTACTTCTACAAGATCGGCTCCTACGACGAAGGGATGGACATTTGGGGCGGGGAGAACCTCGAGATGAGCTTCCGGGTATCGTATATTAAATATATTTGTGAATTTATTAAACTGGTTGTGCGGTTTGATTGTTGTAGCGCTGCATTTCCACAGAGTTAAAAAGTAGTGCTGGGATCAACCAATCACTGGGCAGCCCAGTGCCATGGCTCCCGCTGAACCTGGGTCCTCTGTTTTAATACGATTGGTTAATTCCCGCACTGCTCCGTTCGTCTCCGGCCCGGTGGAAAGGCAGCCTAACCGCTCGGCCACGAGTTCCCGCGGGAGAGCGGCAGCGGCGAGCGCTTTACGGACACATTGCGTGGCCGAGCCGTAAAACTCGAAATGTATGGAAGTAGTTTAATCGATTCACTGTGTGTGAATGAAACCATGCATAAATCGGCGGCGATAAAGCGTTTAGTTACTGAAAATCTGCCGTGCTGTGAACTGTTCGATGTGTGTAATAAAGAGCCCTTGAAAGTTTTTTTGCCAGAAACTACTAAACGCATATTATGGGCATTTTTTATTACTATTTAGCATTTTTTTCTAATGATCTCTTGTTTGTGGAATGAAACGTCATTTTCATTTTATTTTAAAGTGACAATATCGGCCATTATTTTGTCTAAAATTTAAAATGCTCTTATAAATACATGAACAAGATAATACTGAAGAATTTACCATTTTTTTTAAACGGGCAACACATCTAATCTCGAAAGAAGCAACAAAAATATAGGTTCACGTTACAAATGAATTTGAAATGAGCAGTTATTATATTTTACGTACATTTCTCACTTACAATACAACTGCTGTTTTACGCAGTCAATCGTACAGAATCGTCAAGTATAGGTATCGATAAAGGCTGTTGATAAAGTAACTATTTTATTTTCAATTTCTCAATCCGTTCATGTATTGCCATATTGCCTACAATAATAATGAAATTGGCATGTAATAAAATCAGATGGCTTTTGTGACGCTTACATTAAAGTTAACAATATTTTCTATATTGCTGAAACTATAATCATCATGATTTTGACAATCCGTTGGCAAATCATAGTTAGATTTACTGTCAGATAGTCACTTTACGTAAAGATTTACGATACATTTTCAATGAGAGCTACCAGTTGGCGCCACTGTCGTGTGAGGTTTAGCTGTCAATGTCACTGTGACTAAAAGTATGGAGGGTTGAACTAAAAATTTCGGATACCTCAGTCAGTGTTGCCAATTTAGCGAAATATATGGCTAAAAATAGTGCTAATTTGGCAACACTGAAATCTCACGCGACACAAGCGCCTCTAGCGGAAAATTGACAACATTTCATTTTTCAACACGTCTAGTTTATTATCTAGTTAGAAAGTTGGAAAAATGTCAAAGGACCTTTCCATTCTAAGAGGGTTTAGGTCAATTTTGACCTAGTAATTAATTCTGCATGTAGCGCCAATTCTTTAGCGGGAGCGGGTTGTGACTTCATCCACCAGTTTACACTAAAACGCAATTTTCTTTAAAAGTAATGAACAAAATAGTCCAAAACTTTTATTGATTGAAGGTTGGAACAAATTAAGAATCAAATGATTTTAAAATTACGCCTTAATAATTTGAAATGTTGTCAATTCATTGATTCCTCCACTACGTGTGCTTTAATTCGCTCCGTGCGAAGGTGTGGCAATGCGGCGGGCGGCTCGAGATCGCGCCGTGCTCGCACGTCGGGCACGTGTTCCGCGACAAGAGCCCCTATTCCTTCCCCGGTGGGGTTCAAAATGTCGTGCTGCACAACGCGGCGCGCGTCGCCGAAGTCTGGATGGACGAGTGGGGCGAGTTCTATTACGCCATGAACCCAGGTTCGATGCCGACGCTGACACTTTGCTGGACTAACCCGTAATTTGCATCAAAATTTGATCCTAACCTATAGCAGAAATTATATAGGATCAAGCAAAACATTGTGACGATATTTTACCCAACAGAATCAGCCATCGACTCTAAGAATGTTTCTTAGGTTTTTAATTTTTTTTCGAGTTGAGATTTTTTTTATGGGATTCAGGTATCGGTCACACCAGCAATCCCATACACCTAGTATGAATATTTTTTTACCAACTCGAAAGAAAAAAACCTAAAAAACAGGCTTAAAATCGATGGTTGATTCCGTGGGTAAAATATTTTCACAGTATTTTGCTTGAACCTATATGTATACACTGACAATCTACATACTTACATTGCGGCGTACATTGGGTTATGATCCAGGGGGCGCTTCTAATTTCCATACATAGCCTGTATGATAATTTGCCCGCCCCCTGGAGATTGCTCACGGGAGTTCAAATTTTCATACAGGCAGCGACATCTATTATCGCATTTTCGGGCGTACCTTGAATTGTATGAAGGTTTTCATTCTAGGTTTACCTTACCTTTTCTATGCCTACAGTCAGTTGTTTAACCGTTAATTCGTATTGAGGAATCCTAATATAACAGTCAGTCGCTAACAAAACAAACCTAACAGGTCGGTGACGACTTGCCGTGACCAGCGATGTGTTTTACTAAAACTTGTGCTATGCATGGTTACTAAAAATGTGGGCCGAGTGTGATCAGCGCGCAATCCATACTAATCCATACTAATGTTATACAGGCGAAAGTACTATGTCTCTCTGTCTGTTACCTCTTTAAGCTTAGACAGCTGGACCGATTTAGATGAAACTTGGCGTGGAGATATTTCGCGTCCCGGAAAGGGTCATATTGACTGCACTGATTTTAATCCCGAAAAACGCATAGTTGATCAATGTAGTACTAAACTTGCTTGATACTAAAATATATTTGATAAATAAAAAGCGGTCAAAAAAATCAGTATCAATATTTCTGAATTTTTCGTTTTCGAATTCACATGAAATAATTTCGCCTTAACATGTGTTTATCAACACAGGGACGAACAATGCTACAATCTAAGAAGTTCTTATTCGGTATTACTAAATCTCAATGAACGGTTATTGTCCGCAAAGTGGTAGCAGTTGCTAATAACAAAGTTTTGTTGTGGCTTGGGTTACTAACACGCCGCAAAGTTATATTAACATGTTGGTGAATCTCGAAATTGCTTCACGTTTGCCATTGCAGCTGCATTCATCCATTTTTGCATGTTCATTTACTCCTCATTCATTTTTATTACTTCGTTATAACCGTTCCGTATTTTCGTGTTACTTTTACTATACTTTTTTACTATTTCCTTGGACTATTTTCTACTGTATTTGCCTTGGTTTTGTTTGCTGTTCTTATTATCGTTTGCTCTACTTGTGCTTCGTTCTAATGCAGAAGCAATGAGTAAGTATTTGGCGATATAAAGTCGATTTAAAATGTTAAATTTGTCCGTCTTAACCACACCAATTCTTTACGACTAACAACTGTATTACTTACCTACATGTGTTTATTAGTTCTCTATTTAAATTATAAAAAAGTGTAATTAGTAAAACATTCATACCTTGTCGATCGATAGAGACGTTAAGTACTACAGTTCTTAGTCTATTTAATCATGGCTTAATAGAATTATATGTCGATACAACTGCAAAAAGTTGCTATTAATGTTAATCCAGTACAATATAGGACTTTTTAAAGATACGCAATTATATCATAAAATGCCGATAACTGATTTCATAATATTTATCTAATTTATCAATGATTAATATGTATTATTTTTTTACTGTGTGTGTATAATGTAATTAATATGCATATTTTAACCCATTTTTAGACATTTCCATAATTACTTACATTGATTTAATATGGAGTTACTAATACGCAAACACAACTGCTAATGTTGACGTTGATAATACTAGGCGTTCTACATTATTTGCACAGAACCACAGATAAATACAATTGACGTATTAAGGCGAAAAAGATTGCTTGTTCAAGTGTTAGTTTCGTAATGATGCGTCAACATTGAGGCGTCGTGTGCGTTTACTTACCGTGCTATAACCTATAATACTATTAACACGCCACTTGGGTCAACAATGTTCAACGAAATACGTGTCAGTCGTCATTATATAGGTAGGAAATCTTCCGTACTTAACTAACTTATCGAGTGACTGACCTGATGACAACGCACAGCCGAAACTACTGGTCGTAGGAAGCTGCAAGGAAGCTTTGGAGGGTAGGGGAGCACTAAGAGAGCACTTCTCAAAATTCCCATGAAAATGGAAATGTTGTACTGTACCGTGACACCGCTAAAAATTATATTTATTATATTAATATTTTGTTGAAAAAAAATAATCAAAAGTAATGTACAGTCGAGTTTATTAATATGTGTAGACTTTTGGACCTTATTACAAAGTGGTAAGGTGCAAAAGTGTATATATTGGCGAACTCGACTGTACCTAATCAATTTATCCTAATAAAATACTGAAACTAATCAGTGATTGGCCCATTTTATATCAATATCAAGTCATTACTATTTCTGTTAGAAATCTTGGAAACATTTTTCCGTCAAGAAAAAAAAACGATTTAATAAATCTCAATTTAAATACATATGCATTTTCCTTGATTGAAATCAATTTAAATATCGCTATGATAACTTTACCATAATATGTTATTGTTACGACCTGTAGGGTTCGGGATTAAATTTATACACTGATTTTACCGTAAACGATCACAATAGGGTATTATACAGCATTCAAGGAAAAATCGGGAAGTACTGATTTATTATATATTATACAAAAATACCATCCAAAACATCGACTTTTAATCATAAAAATGCATAAATAATTTTATAATTACATTTTTAAAATGTTGTTTTTTAATCTGTCCCAAAACGGTAGGCGCCATGTTGTTAGCTGCTGTGACGTCACTTCGACTGTAAACAAAGCGTTACAAGTACCGTTTTGACTTACTTGTTTGGTTGTTATTTACTATCCTAGTGATGTCACAGACCAAGCTAACATGGCGGCTAGCATTTTAGCGCGAACATTGAAAATAAAAAATAAAAAGTACTTTTTAAGGTATTTATCCCATTCAGAAAATCTAAATAAAAAATCTTGTGATTCAGTTCCGACATAAAGATCATTTTAAACCACATTTCAAAAAATGGTGTAATACCCTATTTATTCGCACAGTAAAACAACACTAAATGTCAGAAACACTACACAAACACTTATTCTTCACAAGCACTAAACACTTTTAACTTAATTCGCAATGATATCGCTTCGTGTTCGCTTTCCGATCGCAGAATTAAAACTCCACCAGCGTCTTAACATTCCACCGTTTATATAGTCAGTCATTCATTTCTCGTAATTTCCGGAATGTTCTCGACACCGCCATCTGGCGGTGACTGGAATAATTCGAGTCCTTAGTTTCGCTATTTGCCACCAAATGTTACTGCGAGACCATATACTTTGACATGTGACTTAGCGCGTACAGCCCGTGTCAACAGATGGCGCTGGGCGCAGCATTATGACGACTTCCCGATTCTTTTTCAAAAATAGCACGTTTACCTACTGGGATACTTTATTCAACTTTTAAACCATTCATTGCAAAATCTCATTCATCTGTACCGTAATTCGTTGAACACGGCAACTAACCAACTAACGGCTAGGGTCCGTGTTAGTATG
Organism: Aethes cnicana; assembly: GCA_963971205.1. NCBI lineage: Eukaryota > Metazoa > Arthropoda > Insecta > Lepidoptera > Tortricidae > Aethes > Aethes cnicana. Next base: position 5,139,597 of record OZ020287.1, on the reverse strand, counting down.
CTGACCTGAAGCGTTCGATCTCAATTCATAATATGTACTTATTAAATATAGATACTTGTCCATCGTGAGTTAAATTTCTATTCACTAGCGAGCTAACCGCAACTGTTTTTACTGTAACTGAATACCATAGTGTGTTTCATTCCGCTCGCGACGTGCTAGCTAGTTACGTATGTACACATTACGGTTTTCGGTTACAGTAATATGCAACGGTAACTGTTACAGCTCGCTACTGAGTATTCCAGCGTTAAGTATGAAAAAATGTGATAGAAAACTTCTTTTTAAAGTCTCTTCGGCGGCAACCCTCCGACTCTCTACTTCGTACCTAAATATACTATCTATACGTTTCCCATATTTTGCCGCGTGGCCTTTGCCTTTGGCTGTCAAAGGTTGCCGCTAGTCTATTGAGATCGATAGCTTTCGGTCAGCGTATGGACACGGGCGCAGGTTTGGATGTGCGGGGGGACGCTCGAGATCGCGCCGTGCTCGCACGTCGGCCATGTGTTCCGCAAGACAACGCCCTACTCCTTCCCTGGCGGGACTGGCCGCGTCGTCAACCACAACAACGCGCGCCTGGCTGAAGTGTGGCTCGACGATTGGAAGCATTTCTACTACAACATCAACCCAGGCAGGTTACAAATGCTCGTGAACGCTATAGCTTCACCGGGTTCAAGCCAAGCAGGAAGCGTTAGGTCTTCGATTTAGGTTCCAAGAGCCACTACAGCTGGCTTCCTGGAGTGTTGCTCGACGATTGGAATCATTTCTACTACAACATCAACCCAGGCAGGTTACAAATGCTCGTGAACGCTATAGCTTCACCGGCTTCAAGCCAAGCAGGAAGCGTTAGGTCTTCGATTTAGGTTCCATGCGCCACTACAGCTGGCTTTCTGGAGTGTTGCTCGACGATTGGAATCATTTCTACTACAACATCAACGCAGACAGGTCACGATAGGCCCACGTGTATTCTAGTTTCCTTTCGCTAATAAACACCATGGATAGTTAAAGGAATCGGGTCAATCAAACCCAACAGGTTCGCTTAGGTCAGGTGTTCTTTGCTCGACCAACGCAGGTTTTATGTCAACGCCTTCAGAAAGCAGGCAGATTACGTTAGGACCTCGTTCGTGAACACTATCTTCACTCCTTCATACAAATGTGTGTCTGAAGAAGTTCAGACTGTTACAATATCAACCTATGTATTTACGTTAGGTCGTCGTTTTCTCAATGAGTAGGACTATGTTCTATGACACATGAGACACATAAAATGTGCACAATAATGTGCGCATAGCCGAGGTACATATGTCTCGATGACTGGAAGCGTTTCAACACCAACATCAACATAGGCAGAATATTATACTATACTCCATGCACCACAAAGCAGACTACATGCCCAACTTTTTAAGATTTCTTCCTGTCTTCAAGAGACTTATTCATGATAGCTCCTGCCCGCCACTTCGACCGCGTGAAATTCGGTAATAGCGTTCCAGCGGGAAATATGTTTTCCGGGTGTTATAAACTACCCCCATACCAAATTTTGTTGCAATCCGTCCAGTAGTTTTGAGTTAAACATACATACAGTCATTTTTTTCTACAAATCATTATTTTGTGTTTAGTGTCGTTTATATAGCCCCCTCGATAGTTCGTTTTAATTTTCAAGTTTCAGACGCGACTTCTTCTACATTAGTATAGGTAGATGATTCTTGTAATGTTCAAAAATGTATTTCACAAACAATTCATACGTCTCAATCTTCATACATACAATTTGTGAAGGACTCTCATTTTTATGCTGTCGAAATTTGCTGTAACAATAGGGGTTTTATTCGAATTGACTCTCTTGCAGTGTATTATTTCATTTTTAGAGATCTACTTTTGCTTGCACACGTGCTAAGAACGGAGATAAAATATCACAAATGTATTGATAATTGATTCTTGATTGATTTACTATAGTTGGCATGTCTTTTTTATTTTGATTTGGTATCTATAATTTTTTTGTTGGAAGTGTCCGATAGAAGTTTTAATTGTCTTTCGAACGTGCGTTTTTTTGGATTCTCATTTTACAGATATAGGTGAGAATGCACGTTCTTTCTTACAGTATTTTTTACTAATGTGTGTTTTATATGAATTATATTATGTATTTTTAATCAGTAAGTATTTTTCTGTGTTTGTTTTTATAACTTGCATTGCATGGGAACAGCAAATAATAAAATAACGATCATTAACATTCATCGTTTTCCATTACATCGCTTTTATGTCATTATGTATAGGAATTAAAACGCTTGATAACTCGCATAGCAATGACGGGACAACTAAATACTAACAATCGAGTTTATTTTTAATTTGATTTTCCTAAAGATCAAAGATATTTTTCCAATGTAAAAGTTAGGTATCTTACTGCAGAAAGGTGCAGTTATTGCTTATGTTATGCTGCAGTGGCTTTTTAATTATTATTATTTATTCGTGTCTAGTTTTCTTTGCAAGTGTAACTTACGCTATAAAACTTAATGCATCAGTTTGATTAACTTCTAAATGAGACACGAGATTTTTTTTAATTATTTACTTGTCGAAATTCCCCAGAATCTTCACTGAGCATTGAAGTCTACAAATACCTCAAGACATTTTAAACAAATGTACCTAGGCACCTATTGTTACTTGTGTCGAACCGGTAAATAAAAAGGCTCAATTTTACTATTTCTGTGACACTTACTCAAACTGAGACAAGAGAGAGAAATCAATTGGAAACTTCTCATTTTCACGTTTGACATAACTTCAAAATAAAATGCCACTTAATTTATCGTGTTTGAAACGTGTTTCGCATGTACAGGTGCACTCAACGTGCCGGTGGGCGACGTGAGCGAACGCAAGGCTCTGCGCGAGCGACTAAAGTGCAAAAGCTTCCGATGGTACCTGGAACACATATACCCTGAGAGCCAGATGCCGCTCGACTATTATTACCTTGGAGAGGTGTGTATTTTTATCGGTTCAATAATATCTTGCATAAAATCTATTGTCATAATTTCATTCCGCATAACAACGGTTGGCAGAAACATGGTTTTCTTCGCATACTGTCATTTCGCATAATTTTATAATGCAGAATAGCTCTTTGGCATAATATTGTTAAAGCTAATATTCATGTGGCCGAATAGTCGATTCGGTGAAATTTGTTCAGCATAATATTAATTCTCATAAAGATATGTACCTATGTACCAAATAAATATGGCAGGCGGCAGGTTAGTAATACGGTGTTTCCAACCCGGAAAGTCAGGACCAGGTCCTACGGTCAGACTATACGGTATACCAAAGGGGGACGTTCCAGGGACTTCTGGGCTGTTATAAAAATATAACCTCGAAACCTTCTAACCTAGCCGAGTCGGATTTGCTCGTACTCACGCTCACTTCGAATTACCCCTTATTTTTAGTCGGCGAAAATAATATTCTGCTATTTAAAATTCTGCAAATTTAAAATCGGCGACGTGGCTGTTATAGAAATTATGCTATATGAGTATTATGCAAAGTGATAGTTATGCTTAATATTAATTATACAATTATGCTGAAGTATCATTCGGTTAAACATATTTCTGCGAAATATGTTATGCGAGATTTACCAATTTCGGACTTCCAATATTATGCTTAAGATATATATTGCTTAAGACAAGACAAGACAGGCATTGCCTAGTTTGGGGACCCCTGTTCAACTCCAGTTTTGAACTAAAGCATCTGTTAAAAGTGCCCCTATGTGGCCAATTTGCTGAATAAATGATTGAATTGATTGAGTTACTTTTTTTTCAGAAATCTTTTATCATTTCTCAGTGTACACATTTTAATTAAATACTTTTATTTTAAGACTGACTTCGATGCAACTATTTTTCCGAAACAGCGTTACACTTATGCAGTATCAGTAAAATAAGACTAATTCACATTATTTCACAGTCTTTTCTCGTATGACTGAATAGCATTATTCTTGTGATCTCTTTATTATTAGGTCCTTACATATGAAATTGGCGTTTCATATGGCAGAAATGAAAACGATTTTTTTTTATGAAACTATTTTTTTATTTAGTCAAAGTATGTACCATGGCTATCTATGCACTTTTGCCATCTCGAAGGTAGTTCATTGATTCCTTTACTAAAAAAAGTGTGTGAGCGAGAATCAATAAAATCTTTGAAGGCCGTTTGGACAGCCTCGTGAGAATTGAATTTTTTTCCTTGCATGAAGTTGTCCAAATTCCGAAAAAAATGGTAATCAGTTGGAGCAAGGTCCGGGGAGTATGGTGGGTGTCGAAGACATTCCAGTCGCAGCTCCCGTAGTTTTGCGGCCGTCAAACGTGCCGTATGTGGTCGAGCGTTGTCCTGAAGCAGCAGTGGGCTAGATCGATTGACCAGTCTGGGTTGTTTAATGGCTAGCTTTTCCATCATCGTTTGCAATTGTTGACAATACACATCAGCCGTGATTGTTTGCCCAGATCTTAAGAAACTGTAATGGATGACACCGGCACTAGTCCACCAGACACTTACCAGTACCTTTTTCTGAGTCAACTTTCGTTTCGGGCAGAATTTGGCTGGTTCACCTGGGTTCAACCATTGTGAAGAACGTTTCCGGTTGTCGTACAAGATCCATTTTTCATCACAAGTAACGATACGATTCAAAATGCCTTCATTATTGTGCCGGTTGAGAAGTGAAACGCAACACTCGACGCGTGTTTCTTTGTTTGCGTCGCTCAATTCATGCGGTACCCATTTTTCAAGTTTTTTCACTTTTCCAATTTGTTTCAAGTGAATCAAAATGGTTTTATCACTCACACCGAAGCCTGCCGCTAACTCTGACGTGGTTTGCGATGGATCTGCTTCCACAATTGCTTTTAATTCTTCGTTATCAACTTGTGTCTCCGGCCGTCCACGAGGCTTGTTCTGTAGGTCAAAATTTCCAGAACGGAAACGTTGGAACCAATAACGTACCGTATTTTCTTTTGCAGTAGCTTCCCCATACGCATTGTTAATCCTACGAGCCGTTTCTGCAGCACTAGTGCCGAGGTGAAACTCATATTCGTAAATATAGCGATATTTTAAGTTCTCCATATTGTGAACAGAACGATGTGAAAGAAAAACAAATGACGCGATAACAAATAAATTTCGTAATTCGAACACAGAAATACATGGTCTTAAATTTGAAATAAATTTGAATTTGGAATTCCTAGCCGAACGCCACATATTTTGAATCAAAGTTGCCAGTTCGCCAAACGCCAATTTCATATGTAAGGACCTAATACATACTAGCTTCTGTCCGCGACTTCGTCGGCATGGAATTCGGAAATAGCGTTACCGCGTCAACTATGTTTCTTTTCCGGGATAAAAAGTAGCCTATATGTTGACCAGTGTTATAAACAAATAATTTTCAAGTTCAGACGCGACTTCTTCTGCAGACTTATTATTAAAATAGAGTATATATAAATTGTCCATCAGAGATTAAACTAGTACTTTGATAATTTATTACGACAAATGTAGTCAGGTTTCATAAATCTATTTTTGTTCACATTTCAGATCCGTAACGCGGAAACAGGAAACTGCCTGGATACTTTGGGCAGCAAGGCGGGTCAACCCCTGGGAATGGGGTACTGCCACGGAATGGGTGGCAATCAGGTAAACACCTGGACCCTTCTTTCATTTAAAGCCGAGCGAGCTCTCATCACTGGAGTATGATAACCAGATCTAGGTATCTAGAGAGAGACGTAAAGAGCAAATGCCGTGTGTTATTATTACCTCAAAAGATATATGGTATAAGAAGACGGGACATGGGAAGGACAGTGGAAGGAATCTGTCGCCATTGATTCAAATATGCATTGTACCTATTTACATTTATAGTTCACAATATTTACCCGTTTTTAGGCACGACCTTTCCAATCCAGGTAATACAATTAATTGTAGCAATTATCAAGTTATCAGCGTATCATTTCATTATTAGTTTATGAAGAAATCGCATCATTTCATTCTAGTTACCTACATCACTGTGCTAGGCGCCGTAACTGCTATTCGTCTCCTTCAAGTAGCTGGCTAAATTGTCTTCCTGGACGGAAGCCATTAAAAAGAAGTATTCTGATGTATTTTCCAGGTGTTTGCGTACACGAAGCGCAAGCAAGTCATGTCGGACGACAACTGCCTGGACGCGGCACACCCGCGCGGGCCCATCAAGCTGATCCGCTGCCACGGCATGCGGGGCAACCAGGAGTGGACCTACGACAACAAGGTAACACCCCACTGCCCAGCAGTGGACAGAGTCCGTGCACGAAGCTAGCGAGTGATGGCCGACTCAAAGTTTCTTGCCTTTGCCTTTATGAAGTTTCACACAAGTAATCATTTCATATTCATATTACTTTATTCCCATAGTAACAGTCAAATTCACGCATACAGTTGATTGAAAAATGTCAGGGCAATTCATAATTATGAACGTCAAACGCAAAGATAACCTGGGTTATCCACTTTCGACGATATAAATATTTGTTTTTAACACGAGGTTAGCGCTACACCGTGATGGTGTAAGACAAATCAAAGTTATCAATTTAATCCGGTTTGGCGCTAACTTAAGTAGTAAGTTTGATATTTAATCACATTTCCTGTCTATGACTAGATTTAAATGTGTCCGATACTAGAGCGTTTTCCTCGGTTGTAAATGTAATGTCTATTCCCCAGTCGCGCACCATAAAGCACACGAACACGGGCATGTGTTTGGACCGGCCGGAGCCGGCGGACGTTTGGAAGCCGGTGCTGCGGACGTGCGACCACTCGCGCGGCCAGCAGTGGCTCATGCAGGTCGACTTCAAGTGGCAGGCGCGCCGCGCGCAGGCCAGCTAGTGGCGGCCCCAGGTGAGACACACACACACATACATGCTGCGCCCTGCGACCACTCGCGCGGCCAGCAGTGGCTCATGCAGGTCGACTTCAAGTGGCAGGCGCGCCGCGCGCAGGCCAGCTAGTGGCGGCCCCAGGTGAGACACACACACACATACATGCTGCGCCCTGCGACCACTCGCGCGGCCAGCAGTGGCTCATGCAGGTCGACTTCAAGTGGCAGGCGCGCCGCGCGCAGGCCAGCTAGTGGCGGCCCCAGGTGAGACACACACACACATACATGCTGCGCCCTGCGACCACTCGCGCGGCCAGCAGTGGCTCATGCAGGTCGACTTCAAGTGGCAGGCGCGCCGCGCGCAGGCCAGCTAGTGGCGGCCCCAGGTGAGACACACACACACATACATGCTGCGCCCTGCGACCACTCGCGCGGCCAGCAGTGGCTCATGCAGGTCGACTTCAAGTGGCAGGCGCGCCGCGCGCAGGCCAGCTAGTGGCGGCCCCAGGTGAAACACACACACACATACATGCTGCGCCCTGCGACCACTCGCGCGGCCAGCAGTGGCTCATGCAGGTCGACTTCAAGTGGCAGGCGCGCCGCGCGCAGGCCAGCTAGTGGCGGCCCCAGGTGAGACACACACACACATACATGCTGCGCCCTGCGACCACTCGCGCGGCCAGCAGTGGCTCATGCAGGTCGACTTCAAGTGGCAGGCGCGCCGCGCGCAGGCCAGCTAGTGGCGGCCCCAGGTGAGACACACACACACATACATGCTGCGCCCTGCGACCACTCGCGCGGCCAGCAGTGGCTCATGCAGGTCGACTTCAAGTGGCAGGCGCGCCGCGCGCAGGCCAGCTAGTGGCGGCCCCAGGTGAGACACACACACACATACATGCTGCGCCCTGCGACCACTCGCGCGGCCAGCAGTGGCTCATGCAGGTCGACTTCAAGTGGCAGGCGCGCCGCGCGCAGGCCAGCTAGTGGCGGCCCCAGGTGAGACACACACACACATACATGCTGCGCCCTGCGACCACTCGCGCGGCCAGCAGTGGCTCATGCAGGTCGACTTCAAGTGGCAGGCGCGCCGCGCGCAGGCCAGCTAGTGGCGGCCCCAGGTGAGACACACACACACATACATGCTGCGCCCTGCGACCACTCGCGCGGCCAGCAGTGGCTCATGCAGGTCGACTTCAAGTGGCAGGCGCGTCGCGCGCAGGCCAGCTAGTGGCGGCCCCAGGTGAGACACATGTTGCATTCAATTACAGAGCGATTTTCATGTTTTCATGTAGAAAGTGATGATAGTGATGTGTTTAGATGTAATATTCAGAAATTAATGGAAGCAGCGAAATATTTGACAGATATTTGCGACTTTGCCAATTTTCGGAATCAACTCTCGTAGGCTGATTGGTGATTGGATGAAAAATTAGTTTAAATTTATTTACCTAATTTTGATGTCTCATTTGTTTCAGAATCAACAACGATAGACCATAACAGTCTTCCCCTCTCGTTAGATATCAGATTTTTAACCCTTATTCCTATATCTGAAATTTTATATCTATTAGAAGTATCGACATTTGTGAGGTCCTGTGAATTGTTGACAATACATAAGATGCTGTAATAAGTTGTATTCCCTATAAAATATTGCTCAAAACTTACGTATTCGTTTGATGTGTTGTAGAGTGAGTTATTTTTCAATTATTTCGAGTTTTATGTGACCTTCTTGGTCGTAGTAGTTTTACATTTGTTGGCGAAAAGTAATTATTGTTTTATTTGAAACTTGCTTGTGTTTGAACGATATTCTCTTCCATGACCGATAGTTTTACCGCGAGTTTTTAAGTTAAGTACTTTACTCAATTGAAAAGTGATACTGCTTTGACAATGACTTATATTGTGTCGTCATGATGATTAATTATGATTATAAAGAACTGGTTCTCGTATTTAGTTTTCAAATAAGCAATGGTTACTGACAGTGCCTTTGATGTTTAGATCTTTCTCAAAGAGGCATATTAGAATTATAGATAATTTTCTTTGGTGACCATTGTTAATAGCGAGCGGTGCTAACGAATTTGCCACTATTTTTACACTTAACTTTATTATAATGTTTTTATCGTATGTATCGGTTAAGGCTAGCGGCACATTGTGCCATATCTATTGCCAGGCAGCCTTTATTTTGCCACAAATATTTTACCTTTTTAGCAAAACTGACTATATACTTATTAGTGTTTTTTTCACCACCATTCTTAGTCACGATTTATTTCGTATCTAACGATGGATTCAAACCTTGGTTAGGAGCATAAAGCATTTTCCTTACTTACACTGTTCTTGCATTTTATTTTAGTTTCTTAAACTATCTTGATCGTACGTTCAATATTGCAGAATAGACATATCTTCTTAAATCCATTATATAATAATGATAATTTGAATAGTAAAATTTTATGAACCGAATATAAAGTTCGCAGATGAAGTTTTTTGGTATATAATTTCGTTTTTTTTCTCTGAATATTAGTAAAATTCGGAAGTGCTTGCGCTTAGATTATTAAATTTCTAAATCGATCGTTGATTTTTTACTGTAAAGTTGTTCACTGTCACTTATGCTCGAGTTTGTTGTGATATCACGTCTCACGGAGTGTTAGCGTTTTAATCGTATATCTATAGGTTTTTCCAAGTGTGAGATTATTATAGGTAAGTATATTGATGAACTATAACTGCGTGTATTTTAAAAGGTATGAAATGTAATCGCGGCGTCTTTGATCGTTATAACACAGAATAAGTTATAGTTGTACAGTACAGAGGACTCAATCTCGAACAAAAGCCAAGTTCAAAGGTATAAATTTCTCACAACAACTTGGTTCCACGGGATCACGCGAAATCTAAATGTATAGCGCATCCGCGACACTCTATACAAACGTAACCTAAACTGCGTACCTTACCTACTAAAATGTTATGATGACAAAATACATGCTCGTAAGTGCGTGATTGCCCGTTCCGACCGGTTTTGATATATTCCGACTGGCCGTTGCAGGCGGTGTGAGGTAACCTGTTTTGGTGCGGGACGGTACTTGGCACTACTGGTCTTGAGGCATCTTGTCTTGAGACTGTGGGGTCCTTGCGGATACACTTCGACCCATTGAGATCTTTTGTGTAATTACCCCTCTCCGTGTTGCTAATCAATTGCTTTCTCCACCTTCACCAATAGGTTAATGATGGAGTGCAATGGTAGTGCTTTGAAATCCCCTGGTTCAGGGTAACCGCTACCTAGGAGTTTCATTCTGAGCCTGGCGAGTGCGTCACATTCGCACAGGATATGTCGCATTGACTCGTCCTCTTCGCCACACATTCTGCAAGCTTTATCACTACTGGTCTGGTACGATAGTACAGTCAACAGCAGAAGTAGATAAGCTGTCCAGGTGTTCAAAATGACCTACACACGACCTTATTCTTAACACGTTAAGGGCGTGTGTAGGTCATTTTGAACACCTGGACAGCTTATCTACTTCTGCTGCTGACTGTACCTATTTATATTGTGTATTTATACGAGCGTCCAGTCATTTCGCATCGTTGACTGCGCCTTCTCGGTGGGAAGCAGCGGGCAATCGTATTTTAACTCCGGAGTGGCACCCCTCTTGTTTAGTCGTATATTACTATGTAGGTATCTAAATAGTCAATCACTGACGCTTCGGAAACTTTACATACCTTACTTGTGACGAGTTTATGTTCAGAAATATAACTGTTGCCTTTTTTTATTATTAGGTCTCAAATAAATACACGTTATTGAATATGGAACTTTGTATAAAATATTGTAGTGCATATCGTAGAAGGACTTTGTGGAATTGCCTTCGTTATATTTTTCTTAACTAATGTAGACATTTCTATTGTAGCGTAGATTTACCGTAGACTCATTTACAACATACTCCCTGTTTAATACTTTGGTATCGATCAGGCCCCTAACAACGAAAATAAATAAATAAACTTTTTTTATTGATTGTATTATACTAGGGATACGAGTAGATACTTCGATTGTTCCAATTCGCTTTTAAAACTAGGTAGACTTTATAAGACACGGCCATTCGAGGGCCATTTTTTGTCCTCTCTTTGCCGAATTATGTATATGTAAATTGCATTTTTTTATGTCCATAAACATATGTATTTTAGTATATTAATTACATCACAAGGTTTTAGATAGGGCTTCGTGCGTAAATCAGTTGGCTATGTTTGAGGTTTCCTCGGTCATATCATGTCAGGCTCGGATGCGTTTTATTTTGCATTACATTTCTATATTATTTCCTTGGCAATTAATTACTTGGCAACCCTCAAATATAAATAATGTAGATTTTGTACGTAAGCATATTTATTGACGAAGAAATACGGCTTAAGTTATTTTGTTTTATTTGAAATTATTATGTTGTATTTTTTTATAAAACAGATGAATAATATAGTTATACTTATAGGCAAGAATGTATTTTTTGTAAATAAGTTTGTTGTATGATGTGAGGATTCGTCCAATTAAAACTATGAATTATTTTAAAACAGTCTCCTCCAATAGGAAAGCATTTATTTGTGATCCGACCACAACTTTTCAACATTATAGCATTTAAATGATGGACATAATTAATATCTGGATTTATTGATGGCATTTAATTTTTTACAAATATGAACATGATGTTGTTCTACTTACACATCAGAATCTCAATGTCACTGTAGTTTGAATGTATATAAAGTGCCAAATTCGCCGTTTATTTAGGAAAATGCAAATATTATTATTATGTGACTCGAACACCATTCCAACTGAAGTTTATATTAATCTTTTTATTATTGTGACTATTGAAATTAAATGTTTGGACTGAAATTTTAGATTTCGTTTTATTTATGAAATACCTTAAATTACAGCACAACCATCAAGTTCTAATTGTATCGTGCTATAGGTACGACGTTATGGTTATTTTTTATTACAACGCTTTTATTAGGTTGTCGTGTAACTAACACAAACTATGTAAGGAAAGTTTTAAGCTGAATTTCAAGCGGAAACTTAGAAGGTGTAAGTAGATGGGTTGAAAATGCAATAATATGATACCGCCGAGATCCATATTTAATATTATAAATGCGAAAGTAACTCTGTCTGTCACCTCTTCACGCGTCAACCGCTGGACCGATTGAGATGAAATTTGGCTTGGAGATAGTTGGGGTCCCGAGAAAGGACATAGGATACTTTTTATCCCGAAAAAACGCACAGTTCCCGCTGGAACGCGACAACCGAATTCCACGCGGGCAGAAGCTATCTAAATATACGTATAAAACTCAAAGGTGACTGTCATAGTAGGCCGTTTCGTCGCCTAAATAGTTTATATTTAGTTTCATGACGCATTGGTGTTAACTGTAAGGTCATGTTAAACTTTTATAAATAAATAAATAAATAGAAATGGTTAAAGGATCAAAACGGATATCGTTTGATCAGCAACGACAGCAAGCCTCCTGGCAAAGAGTATGGAAAAGAAAATTCCTGGGTGGCAGGTAGAGCATGCTCCTGGGAAATCCCGGTTCTCAAATTCCCGGAACCGGTACCTACCGAGAGACGAGTCCCGGTTCTCCCGGTTCCCGACATAAATTATAAATATCAACATTATATTTTATTATTTCTTTTATTTTTACTGTCAGTACGTCTCCCGATCACATATCACTCAATAAAACTTACTAAAACTTGCGCTCGATGGTTACTAACATATGGACCGAGTGTGATCAGCGCGCATTCCATACTAATCCATATACTAATATTATAAATGCGAAAGTACTGTGTCTGGCTGTCTTACCCCTTTAAGCTTGGTGGACTGATTTAACTGAAACTTGGTGTGGAGATAGTTCGCGTCCCACTGATTTTAATTCTGGGAAACGCATAGTGATGAATGTAGTTACCTGACATCGATCGAATCGAGTATCAGCTCGTTTTCAAATTCGCATGAAATAATTTCGCCTTGACATTATGTGTTTATCAACACGGACGAACACTGCTACGTAGCAGTTGCTAATAACAAAGTTTTATTGTGGCTTGGGTTACTAAGCACGCCGCAAAGTTATATTAACATGTTGGTGAATCTCGTAATTGCTTCACGTTCGCCATTGCAGCTGCATCCATCCATTTTTAGGGTTCCGAAGTCCACAAGGAACCCTTGTAGTTTCGCCATGTCCGTCCGTCCGTCCGTCTGTCCGCACTATTGCTCAGAGATGCTTAGTTCTAGAAAGCTGTAATTTGGCATGAATATACATATTTACGCTGACAAAATGGTACAATAAAATTTTGAAATTTTTTTTTTATAGGGTACCTTCCCTACTCGTAAAGTGGGGATGTAATTTTTCTTGCGTGGTGCGGCATATCTTTGAATAGGTCTTAAAAAATATTCTGGGTTTGTAAAAACTATTTTTTGATTAAGTGATGCGTTTGTGAAATATTAAGCTTTAAAGTGATATTTTTTGTTAGAGTGGTATTTGGATGGCTGAAAAAGTCACGGTTGTGGCATATATAACGTAGTTGAAAGGAAAACTATCACAGCTAAGTAGGCTCTACAAACGTACGAGTCATAGTCGACCAACTTATGAAATGATTAATAAACCAATGATTTTTTCTCGATCGGCAGGGGCGTCGGGCGGGCACGTCATACCACAGGCTAGCTAGATGCTAATAAGTGTTAAGGTAAGTACTGTGGGCATCGTCAACTTCGGAACCCTATACTTTGCGCGTGGCCCGACACGCACTTGGCCGGTTTTTTGCGTATTCATTTACTCCTCATTAATTTGTATTACTTCGTTAAACCGTTCCGTATTTTCGTGTTACTTTTACTATATTTTTTTCTATTTTCTTGTAATATTTTCCTACTGTATTTGCCTTGGTTTTGGCTGCTCTACTTGTGCTTCGTTCAAATGCAGAAGCAATGATATTTGGGGATATAAAGTCGATTTAAAATATTAAATTTGTCCGTCTTAACCACACCATTTCTTTATGACTAAGTTGACAGCTGTATTACTTAGATGTGTTTATTAATTATCTATTTAAATTATATTTTAGTACATAATAATAACATTAATACCTTATCGATCGATAGAGACGTTCAGTACCTATACTTACTTACTACAGTTCTTAGTCTATTTAATCATGGCTTAATAGAATTATGAGAAAAGATTAGAGCATCGGGGGTTCGATTCCGGCTCAAACCTCTAAGTTTACTTATGTGCGAAATTCAATTTGAATTAACCACTGAGCTTTTCGGTGAAGGAAAACATCGTGAGGAAACCTGCACGCATCTGCGAAGTAATTCAAAGATGTATGTGAAGTCCCCAATCCGCACTGGGGCCGCGTGGGGACAGTAGCCCAAACCCTCTCCTGATGAGAGGATCCTGTGCCCAGCAGTGGGACGAAAATTGGCTGTTGTAGTAGTAATGTGCAAAAAGTTGCTATTTTTTTTAATATGGAGGATTTAATATGGAGTTACTAATACGCAAACACAACTGCTAATGTTGACGTTGATAATACTAGGTGTTCTACATTATTTGCTCAGAACAACAGATACTTAAATACAATTGACGTATTAAGGCGAAAAAGATTGCTTGTTCAAGTGTTCGTTTCGTAATGATGCGTCAACATTGAGGCGTCGTGTGCGTTTACTTACCGTGCTATAACCTATAATACTATTAACACGCCACTTGGGTCAACAATGTTCAACGAAATACGTGTCAGTCGTCAATATATAGGTAGGAAATCTTCCGTACTTAACTAACTTATCGAGTGACTGACCTAATGACAACGCACAGCCGAAACTACTGGCCGTAGGGAGCTGCAAAGAAGGTTTGGAATGTAGATTCCTTGGGGAGTGTAGAGGAGCACCAAGAGAGCTCTTCCCGAAATTCCCATGAGAAGGGGAAAATACGGGTTGTACTGTACCGTCGGACACAGTTAAAATATTAAAATCATTTGGAACCTTTTTATCCTCACAATTGACATAACTTTAAAATAAAATGCCACTTAATTCATCGTGTTTGAAACGTGTTTCGCATGTACAGGTGCACGCAAAGTGCCGGTGGGCGACGTGAGCGAACGCAAGGCTCTGCGCGAGCGACTAAAGTGCAAAAGCTTCCGATGGTACCTGGAACACATACCCTGAGAGCTCGACTATTATTACCTTGGAGAGGTGTGTATTTTTTATCTTATTAACCCCTGGGTCTTGACCTCCACACCTATAGTATGCGTTTCACCAAAATGTACTCTACACTTATGCATATATCTTTGGTGGTCAACGCGTTAATAAATCAAAGACAGGCATTGCCTAGTTTGGACACCCCTGTTCAACTCCAATTTTAAACGAAAGCGTGTGTTACTTTTTTTCAAAAATTGTTTCAAAAAATTCTATTATTATTTGTCAGTGTACGCATAAACGATTTTTATTTTACTTCAAGACTAATTTGCAACAATTTTTCCGAAACAGAGTTACTCATATGCAGGATCAGTAAAATAAGACTAATTCTACAATTATTTCATGTTTTTATTCATTTCTAATTTAGAAAGGGTCTTTTCTCGTAGGTATTAGCATTATTCTTGTTATCTCTTTATTACATATAAATTGTCCATCAGAGATGAAACTATGTAGTAGTATAACTCAGATCATTTATTAAGACAAATTTAGTCAGTTTTCATCAATCAATTTTTTTTTCACATTTTCAGACCCGTAACGCGGCAACGGGATACTGCCTGGACACTAAGTAATAAGGCGGGTCAAGCCCTGGGAATGTGGTCCTGCCACGGAATGGGTGGCAATCAAGTAAACACCTTCCTTTCAATTGAAAGCCGAGCTCTTATCACATGGAGTATGATAATATATCTAGAGAGAGACGTAAAGAGCAAATGTTATTATTATCTCAAAAGATACATGGTATAAGGAGACTACGTGAAAATCAGAAACTATTATTTTTGTGTATACCCTTTTAGGCTTTTAAATACAACATTTAGGAATCTATAGCCTTGATCCAAATGTGCGTTGTGCCTGCTTTAGTTGCGGTCTTTTCTGTTGAACTTCAGTTTTTTTTTTTTTTTACTAAACATGGGGCATTATATGATGTTACAATATATCCATTACATTCCCAACTAGCAAAGTAGTCATATAAGTCAGAGCTTATTCAGCAATTAGGTCATATAAAAGACATATAAGCGCGAATTATACAGCCTACATCGTATAAAACCATCTTATTCAGCATTTTAGTTACTCAGCATATTTGTCATATAATGATTCTGAGTAAACGTTTACTCAGCGTCCTTATATGACTTACGTATCATATAAGATTAGCTGATTAAGCGTCTACTAAATGACGCTTATATGACTTTTTAGTCGAGTAACAGCGTGTTATATGACTTTCTTACAGCAATCTTAGGTCAGTCGAGTAAAAGTAACTTCGTTGCTATTATACGACTTTTATGTTTTGTAACTTGCATTTATACGACTATTATAGCACAAAATCGTAAAACGCCATATAATGGTTTCCATTGCAAGAATTATATAACGGGTTGGGTGTCATCGGCGACACACCACATCACATCACGACATCGGCGGGGAACGGAAGTTGTCGGCCTCGTAACTATTCGGCCTCACTTCGTTCGGCCGTATATAATACTCGGCCTGCAACATCCTCCTTCCCGGTGTGATGTGTCATCATGTGGAAATAAAAAAAAAGTGAGTTGCCGGCCTAGGCCTGCAACGTTTGTATGAAATTTCATTATAGACCAATGGTCTAGCCGCGCCTGAAACGTGATACTTCCCAGGCTAATAAGATGAACATAATATCAATATTTCATTGCATGATTGAGAAAACATAATTATAGTACCGGAATCGGAGCCCGCTCTATGACCAAGTTTTGGGCCATGTGCGCGGGCGGAGGCTTCTCTCTCTATCTAACATTATGACGAGAAAAAGACAAAAAAAAGGTGAACGCTAAAATTTCGGCCCATTTTTGAATTGTGAACGAAAACGAATTTCGGGCTCACGTCTTTTAGATCAATTTGTATTGTTTCCAAATTGGCGCTACTTGCTCCCTCTATGTGATGTTACCTCCATGGCTAATTATTATGTTAGGTTTATCACTTTGTTTAGAAGTTTCCTTACATGGTTTGTGTTAGATTTGTGACACAGCAACTTGGCATTCCGCCATTAAAAAAAAGCTACAAGCAATATTTACACTATGGTTCGATGTGACATTCTGCCAATACAGCTATTAAAAAAACATGAACCATATTTGCTACATAGGTATCGCAGTTTTATTTATGTAAAAAAGACAAAATATTATTTTATTAATTTATTTCATTGCATGTTTGAGAAAAGCACTATACATACATCGGCGGGGAACGGAAGTTGTCGGCCTCGTAACTATTATATATAATACTCGGCCTGCAACATCCTCCTTCCCGGCCTCTGTAGTAATGTACACCTCCATGTATAGCTTTGCTGGTGAGATCATTTAAGGCATTCACTGCCACTTCTGTTTTACGAACTTTCGCCAGGTGCCACATCTGTCATTAAGGGAACATTGCAACGCACATGTGCGTTCAAGGCACTGCGGGAAAGTCAGCAAAACACACATATGCGTCGGTGGCAGTGAATGCGTTAACCAACCAAATGTAGGCTTCCCATGGTGATAACAGATTGCTTGCCCACAAGGGACAGAAGTATGGATTCGGAGTTTTCTTTATTACAAGGGGAATTCAAAACTCCGAAAATATATTTATAATTATTTATTTATAAAACATTATATTATACTTAATACTGCTAACTTCTATCTTACATTTATACAATCAGAACAAACCCAAACACACATAACAACGAAATATAATAAAACCTGTGCCAGTGTACCTGTATGGGTAAAAGGTGCTCTCGTTTTCTTCACATACTTATAATGGACAGAAATTAAAGAGACACCATGTATTGCACTACAGAGCACTAAAACGTGCTTCAAAACGCTACAGGTACAGGCAATATATGAATATACGAAACAATCAATTTAAATGAGGTTTCGATGTAAGTTACATAAAAACGTCATCATAACATTAGTTTGAGAGTACAGAACCGCCATTCAAATAACTCTTATCGGTGGTTAGTTTCAGACGATTACGTACGTTAAAAGGGGGGACGAATGAACTGCAGATTTTGTTAGGCAAGATACGATCTAAATTATGGTTAGCGCAAAAACTAGTTGGATCGCGCTCGGTTTTCGAGGGGAAGACGCGTCGAAGGCTCGTGTTGAGATCAATGATACAAGAATGTATTTTCTACGGATGCCTCCTGTAGTGAGTCGGCTGGGCCGGCTCGCGGCTGGTCCCGGGCGGGGCGCGCCGCGGTCACTCGTGCGGTAGCTCCTCGGGAAGCAGCCAGCTTTCCGCATCCACTCTCGCCAACTGCTTCTTGAGACTACAGTACAGCTTGATCAGTGAGTCCTGGAACAATCGACATCACGATCAGACCATGCATACAACGACTGCTTGCAGCGTAGTGCTGCCATAGCCTGTCAGCTTGGAGCGGTTGAGCCTGAATTACTGTGATCATAATTTCAGCAGAAAGACGTCTTCTGCTTAAGAGGGTTTATCCTGAAAGTTGGCAACGTCGCATATAGCTGTCAAATGTTTCGCTGTCTTTATTAATTTCTCCATATTACTGAATTGAAAAAGAAGCATCATTCTATGGTTGTATGACGCGTCCCGTTTTATATTTGTTGGTTAGGCATTCATATGATAAGGTTACATTAAAATGCGATGGAAAGTTTTCTAAAGCTATTACTTCCATAATACTAAAAATTTCGTGTTCCTATTATAATTGTTGCAATCCATAGGTACTTAATGTTTTATTCAACCATAGAGTGATAATTCATGTTTTCATTCAGTAATATTCAGAAATTAATGAAAACAGCGACATATTTGACAGCTATTTGCGACGTTGCGGTGGTGGCGGTGTGTACCTTTTCATTCTCCAACTGTATGACTTCTCTCTTCTGCCGTAGTTCGGCGTCGTCCATCTGTTCCTCTAGCTCCGATTTGTGCTTACTGAGGTACGCCAGCTCAGTCTGGATCTGAAATTAACAAAGTACTTATGAAAACTACGATCTAGAAGACGATTGTTACTGGGGCATACTACTACTACAGCCTATTTGCGTCCCACTCTCCCACTGCTGGGCACAGGCCTAATCTCATCACGAGAGGGTTTGGGCTATAGTCCCCACGCGGGCCCAGTGCGGATTGGGGACTTCACACACATCTTTGAATTACTTCGTAGATGTGTGCAGCTTTCCTCACGATGTTTTCTGTTTTCACGATGAAATTTAAATTGAATTTCGCACATAAGTAAACTTAGAAGTGCGAGTCGAACCCCCGACCCTCTGCATGAGAGGCGGTAGATCGAACCACTAGGCCACCACGTCTCCACGGTTAACTTGTTACGAAAGCGAAAGTAACAGAGCTTTTTTAAACGGTCTATAATTTGTGAATCGGTTAAACTTTTAGTTAAATGGTTATATTTTGACAATGTTGAAAATATAATCTCGTATTAAAAAAACGTTTTTCATTGGTGAAAAACGTTTTTTTGTCACCTTGGCAAATCAAGTAGACCGTAAAAAGGCAGCAAAGTTTACTGGAAACTTGAAAAAAAGTTCTCTCAAGTTCTTGTGTGGGAAGTGAACTTGTCAGTAAGCAACTAGACCGTACTTTGAAATACTCCCGAGTTAGCTGCTTGTGCTCGTCGAAGATCCGCTTGGACTCCTCGTTGTTGAGATAAGAGATGGTTGCTCAATGGCCGTCTTCTAAGATGGTTGACGTTTGTTGAGCTTCCCCATTTGTACTTGATATAACTTTTATAGCCTACATTTATCATTATTACCGTACACTGCTCGGCCTGTAGGCGAAATTGTCTTGCATATAGGCGGAAGCCATTAATTAAAAGGGAAGAAGAGATCCGAGATGGCCCGGCGGAGGTGCGGATCACACTCACACATCATGTTCATGGAGCAAACCTAACTCAAGGACTTGAATACAGCAAGTGTCTTGCCCCTTACCTTGAGATACTCCTGAGCTAGCTGCTTGTGCTCGTCGAAGATCCGCTTGGACTCCTCGTCGTTGAGGTCCGGCGAGATCGGCCGGAGGTGCGGGTCCAGCATCATGTGCATCGAGTCCAGCGCCGGGTCCGGCTCCGGCGGCGCGCCGGGCCCCGACGGAGAGCCGCTACTGTTGCCTGCAACAATCAACACATTTTCGTCACCGTTTTAAGTTAGGGATTCCACAATCCACACTTTCCCGCCTTTGAGGTGGACGAGTAATTCTACTAGCGTTTCAACCGCTATCACTATCCTGGCTGCATTACTGTCCAATTTCCAGTAGATTAAAGATAGCATTATTTGTATGATAAAGTAGAAGTATGAACAACGGAGACGCTGGCACTGAAATTGTCAAGGAGCATTCGCAATCACGGTTGGAAAGACGTTGAGTACGATAAAATCAGAATTACATTTCGCCTACAAGTTCAAAACGAAGTAAGCTTTTCCACTCATTGTGGTATTTAACTTAGTTGATGAGACTTTGATAACCTTTTTGGTTGTTCATTTATTTACCTAAAACTTTATTGTAGAATAAGAAGTTTTCTTATCGTACAAAAGGTGCAATTTCGGCTGCCGCTATTGCTGGCAAGGTTGAGTTTCCACTCTTAAGTTAAGTGATACAGGTAGCTGTCGAAGTGAGAAAGATATAAGAAGCTTATTGATTTTTGTACGAGTAATTACGCGTGTAATGTTTTTGTTTCTTAAGTTTGGAGAAAACATATTAGTATTTTTAATACGAAAAAAGCGTTGGAACCTGCTGTACCAAATTATCCCAAGTTTCTTACTTCAAGAGCTTACAACAGTATTATTTGCAAACTGCGCAGTTTTTCCACTACATAAGGAACTCGACATTTGCAATATTTAACGGTACATTGATGGATTTTGTTGTGAAAGAGGAGTAAATCTGGTTGAGTTTGTTTTGGTGTTCTCGCGGACACATTAGCCATTGGGGGAGGCCATGTCCAGCAGTGGACGTCTTTCGGATGAAATGATGATGATGATGATCACAAGTGTGTGATGTTAGTTTTTAACGTACCATCAGTTTACGCACAGCTTATAAAAATATGTGATTAAACTGGTAAACCGTACGAGATTCTAGAGATATAATAATTGTATCAAATTATGTTATATTGATTCTGATGACTCAATGTTTACACTCAACTTTTTGTTTATCGTCATTTAAGTGATAAAAAAGTGTTGATTAACATGAATTTTAGAAGCGCTTGTTTAAATTATGGACTTGATTTTCTTTAACATCTTTTTTTACACGTAAGATACACCACAATAGCACAATAAAGAGATAAAAACTGGTACGAAGATGATTGTGATGGTCATGTAGGTATAAATTATCTGACTTGTAATTTTGAAGCCGTAACTACTAAATGTACCTAAAACGTAAAGTTAAAGCTTGATGCTAAAGTTACAGTAATAAGGTGTGCATTGTTTAGGAATTAAGCCAAAAACTATACAAATTTACTGCATTTCGAATAGCACAGCAATTTAAACGAGGTTAAGATTTGCTTACATATAAACAGAGCGCAGAATGTAGATATTAATATTCTTGGGCCTCACGTGCCGGCGTGAATCAGAGCGACGTAATTAGGTATAACAATTGGCTATAAGCAGGCAATGCGAGAACAATCCGTGTGCTTAGAGGAATCAGTCGCACTTCCACGGCAGGTTTAATACGTCAGGAGTTAAATTTACTTCGAGTTGCTGATGTCAGACGCTTCACCTAGATTTCTGCTTTCGGCGGATGATTCTTTTTTACGCAAATAGATGGCAGCAGCGAACTTAACATGGCGATCGCAATGTTGCTAACGTTTCCATATTTTTTGACATAATAACGTTGTTGTTTTGAACGGGAACTAACATTATAACAAGATAACAGATTTGCACCACTGGTAAACTTTTTACATTAGGTTTAACGGCGGAAAAGCTCTGTATCACTGCGAGTTAGTAATGTAACGCCCCGACGGTTTACGTCTGACGGTCGCGTGCGGTAACAGGGCAGCGTCGCGTCAGGAAGCGCGCACGAAGGGCGGCTGACGCGCGAGTTTTCCGCGAAACGCGGGGCCTCGCAGTCGGGGTGGGGCGCGGGCGACACTCACTGTAAAATATCCAACTACAGCTGACCGTGTCGGTGATGGTGGTGACGAGGGCACCAGAGGCGTCGCACGCGTCGAGGCGCTCGCGGCGCTCGCGGCGGCGCAGGCGGGCGGGCGGCGCGGGCAGCGGGGTCATGGCGCGTCCTCTCGCGGAGACAGTGCGCCGAGCACTGCACGCCCGCCCGCTCGAAATAATCGGCGGGAGAGCCGGGAGCGGGCGGTGCAACAAACAAACCGCCGCTATTCGCGGTGCGGTGAGTCAGCGACGTCAGCCGGGGCTAAATGCGGACGCCGTGTGCCGCCCGCCCTTCGCGAGGTTTGCCGCCGGCAGGGCGCAGCTCCGCCGGTCGACGACCCGCGCCCACTCGACCCTCTTGCACCCGGCACCGCAGCGCAGCGACACCAAGCCTCAACAACTATGCTATGACTGTCGACTAAACGTGACAGTCAAAATCAACCGGGGGTAATCATATTATACGAGCTTGCATGAAGAGAGGGATAAATGTGGACGAAGCGAGGGAGATATCAATCAATTTATTTATTTCTCTCCACCACCATAGTACAAAATATTTAACTTATCTTATAACATAGCCTTACTGGGCCCGCGTGGGGACTATAGCCGAAACACTCTCGTGATGAGAGGAGGCCTGTGCCCAGCAGTGGGACATATACAGGCAAGATAGGGTAAGTAGAGTGGAGACTGGTGCCCGAGCTAGGATAATCCTGTGTTACGGGTCACCAGGTCTCCAACCCTCAGATATCTGTAGTTATTAAATTGACAGTTTCTTTTTTATATTTTGTAGATAGGTATATCTAATACTTGAATGTGGAGGAAGCGCGGGAGATATGCTTGGACCCCAACGGGAAACAGGCGTGAGTTTAAACCCAGAACCAGTAGGTGAAGAAATTTTCAAAATCGTTTCTACAGTTTTAGAGATAACTTCCTATAAAAAAAACACTAAATTACAAACTTTACCTCTTATACATTAGTATAGAAAATTTATGCATTTAAATTTCATCACTAAAAATCAGGTAGCGGACTGCATAAGTTAATCAATAAATTTATACAATATAGAAGTAAAGTGCTGTTTATCGCATCATGTATGCAAATAACGCACGTAAAGTATGGCAACGTCGGTAGGGACGACATCAACGCGTCAAACAATGCTACACGAAGCCAAAATCTAGTGCAAATTATTTGATGACAGGTTATGACGCAAGTAATTATAATAGTATAATGTCAGAATCAATGGTAAAAGGCGTGCATCAAGGCGTCAACATGTTTACATCGGTTGGGCGTAACGGCGCGCGCGCAGATGAATCAAGGGCTCTATTCGAAACAGTACATAGACTACTACCTATGACTAGTCATTTTAAGACTTGATATTGCGTTAAATGCACATAAAAAAGATTTATAGAAATTCATTAATAGTGTTTTAGAACACACTTATCGCTATTTAGGGTTCCGGTAACGTGAGACTTTCGAGATGTGCCTAGGGTACTATTTTAATTGATTGATTGTTACATAGTAAAATCGAATTTGTCTATAGATAGACGCACTTGAGAAAAACATTGAAATCTACTGAATTGAAGCACTTTGGCCGAGGATTTTAACAACAAAAAAAAAACAACAAACGATATTAAATCAACGAATTTAGTCCAAAATCCCAGGATTGCACATTAATGTTCAGTGCTAAAAACTCAGTGGTAAATTCAAATTGAATTTCCCACATAAGTAAACTTATCTTATCTTATCTAGCCTATTAGATCCCACTGCTGGGCAAAGGCCTCCCCTCCTCTCTTCCACTCCTCTCTGTTCTTTGCCAGTTCTGGCCAACCCGATCTAAAGCTGTCTAGGTCGTCGCGCCATCTCCGTCTAGGTCTGCCTCTGCAACGATGTCCGTCCCGAGGTAGCCATTCGGTGGCTAATTTGGCCCATCTGTCATCGTGCATACGGCAGACGTGTCCAGCCCAGTTCCACTTTAGTTTGGCAGTCTGTACCCCAACATCGGCAATCTGAGTCTTGGAAAGCAGTTCTGAGTTCCGTATCCTATCAGTTCTTCGGCCGCCTAAGATACTGCGCTCCATTGCTCTCTGGCAAACCTTGAACTTGGACTTTTGTGCCTCAGTTAATGACCATGATTGGGCGCCGTAGGTTAAAACAGGCAAGATATATGACATAAGTAAACTAACAAATATTTATTTAATTTATTACAATTTAAAAATAAAATAAAAACTTTTTTATTTTTAGCTTTGTAGCCAAATAAACTGAACGCTTTGTATGGGAAACCCTATATAAAGTGACCCGGTTTCTTTGCTGGTGAGTTTATATTAGTAAAACATCGAGGATTATGAATGATGTGTATTTAATATTGTAATTCTTGATTAGATTTATTTTTTGGATCTTCCTCCATACAAGCCAATTTAGAATGAGTATAGTAATAGGGGTAGGGAGCGTCAATATCACTAAACACGAGTACATTTTCTGTCTATTCATTAATAGGTATTATGAGTAGTATACCATCTAGCTAAATACGGAGATGATGTATCACTGATATAGGATAGTATAACACTCACATACAATGTCGCTGAAACGGCAATGTCGATGTAGGGAGTACCTAAGTGTGTTTTTATTGAGGGATATGGAGGATTTCATATATCTAAATAAAAACACACTTACTCCCTATTTACCGCTATCCCTATGTACCGTTTCGAATCCCCAGGGCTCGATTGCGACATCGCCTGCAGGGTCACACGTTACAAGTATTGCACGCCCCACTGCCGTTCGACCGATCAAGGGTGCGGTGTGCAAATCATTGGCCAAGCGGATTAGTTTACAGCTGGTGGGTCGTTGGAAGCGACCTTAACATTTTTGGGTTTTCAAAACGTTGTGTTTTAGCTTCGGTAAACTATTCAACTTATTACGTAATTTTAGAGACCATGTTTTTTTTTTTAGTTTATTTACAAACTTAACATGAACATTTCAGTGTGATTTAGTGTTATTCGCAGGACGGTAGTAACGTATTAAAACGCGAACTATTATTAGTTTGTAACAAAATTTTGCAAATACGCAGAAAGCAGTAATATTATTTTCGGAAATATATTGTAATAAAAAAAAAGATATAGAAAATATTTATATAACTTTTAGATTGGGTTTTGTCAAAGAAGAATCTCATTTGTATTTAACTGAATAAATTTCTGCCTACAGCCCGCATATGCATTAAGATTAAGAAGCATTCAGCATTTTCAGGATTTTGTTTATCAACTTCGAAGGGTGAGTCACATAAAAATTAAATATATTATTTGTGTCATCAAACTAACACGTGCCCTTAGAAAATAATTCACGATAGCGCCTCGTGCCAATTCCGCGCTTTAATAGCTCATTACACCCGTATAACTAACGCAGTCTTTAAAGACTGTTCTAAATAATCCAGACCATAAATCTTTGCGAACAGCGGAAGTGGAAGACGAGTTATTTGTTTTTAATTTCCGCAACTAGACCGCAATCTTAACAAATCGACGCGTTATGTTTTACAAAGATATCCCAAAGCAGTAAAAGAGGCATACGATTAGGAAAAGAGCTCTTTACGGGCGATACGTGTATTTATAATGAGCTAGTAACGGTCGCGCTAATGAACGAGCCGGAGGCGAAGACAGGGCGAGAGGAGTTGTTGACGGATGGCTCGGAACTCACCAACCGCCTGGATATGACTAATACCCGCACATATTTACGACTCCTAACTTCGATGAACCATAAAATTTAAACCGGGAACAGGAAATTTTATGCGTATTTTATTCTGGCACGGACCAACTTGGAACGGGTAAACAGCGAGATGTGCGATTTAGAAACAAATGGGCACAAATTTAAAATGCGATATGCTGTCTAGTAACTAATTATGGTGGTATAATTGAAATATAATGAGCGTCAGCGGCGAGCGTCACACTTGACGGATCAGCTCAGGTGTCAGCTTCTAAGTCATTTAGGAATCACGAATCACGAGTTGAAACATGACAATGGATGGGAATCTGTTTTGGCAATCGCAGCGCTCTTATCGGTATGATCGCTTGCGCACCGGCAGGTATCGTTGTGTGCAAATACTTCACAACGGACATTAATGGGCTTAGATGATAAGTGACGGCTGTTGTTGGACGTAGGGCCAAGCTAAACACAAGTGGGTATATCTTCTCTAAAATTATACCATAATGGATGTGATACTTTCTTTTAGAACAAGGTTGAACAAAATGTCTCTTAAGGATCCTATAGGAATCAGGAAGAGAGGCCATTTGAATTAGGAACGAAAAAAATTGTTCTGACATGGGCAGCACCGTGTGCTGCGTATCTGTTCGGTGAGTAACTAATCCAATAAATCGAGACGTGAAGGAAAGTTCTTTGATCGGTGGCGTTAATATGTTTTCAATTTAGCGTCGGGACGGACCGCAGACCGCCCCGATTGCGTCAGTCTCGCTGACACCTCGCGGAAACTGTCCACGGAACGACAAAATATTCTATAAGCAACCTGATTTATAGTTACGGTCGGCGATCGGGAAAACGTCTACAAAGTCGGTTAATACTAAGCGACGTTGACGACTTACATGAGCTCAACGATGTCCAGATCATTTGCACCATTGCACGACATTAGATTTAAGTAAATTCACAATACATAGTGTTGGATATGCTATGCTCGACTAAGAAAAGATCGTCACAGGAATAGAATAGAAGTAAAGAAGAACTAAGCTTCATTTATTGTTGGATGTTGTCTAGTTCTTATTGTTTGATAGAAGAAACTTGTTGACATGAAGGATCGATCCATTTTCAATGGTTGAAGGCAGAACGAGCACCCAGGCCACCTGATGGCAACCGGTCACTGCGGCCTATGCCTATATAAATAAGAAATCATAAGATTTAGAATGCGTTGCTATAAGATGAAATGCCTCTATGCCAGTAAATTGACCGGATGCCCTACCCCCTTACTGGAACACGACAGCTCGAACAGTGCGAGCATTGCTATTTGGTGACAGGTTAGCGAGTAACAGTAGCTATCATGTAGTAGCAGTTGCTATCCGGACGGACCTTGCACCAGATCCTATCACAAGCCAATTACACGGTATATACAGTTACACGAAATACTGCAGATTTACATTAAATATACAAACAAATTTCTAGTCTACCTCATACCCATGTACAAAAAAACAACGATCTAGTGGTATTACGGCAAAAATAAGAATCTGTTCATAATGAAACGGCTGCACTTACTTCAGCGTTGATTGCCAAATATCTTCAGAATGTCCAAACTTTTAATGTTGGACTTGCGATCACGTTTGGCGAGTGACAGCGTGTTACGCCGCACATCCAGCCTTCGAGAAAAAAAGTCTGATTCACCGGAGACACTTTTATTCGCTACGGAAATAACTCCGACGCGAAATTAGGCGTCCTTGCGTACAAAATTAAAAGTAAATAAGGACAATAATACATCGGTAAATCAGTAGAAAACGGCCAGCCTGAATGACTCGTACGAAAGGCACGCAAAGTTTTATCTTCTTGACGGGTTTGGTAGTATCTAAATTAAGAGCGTGATTTGGTTATTAGCGTGTAGGAAAGAGGGCAGTTTACAATACCGTGCCAAATTCACGGCGAAACTAGAACTGGGCCAGTCACCATTAATGTGCTATTTTACGTGATTGTTTCCAGATCACATCAAAGAATTGTTTGGGTGCTGACGCGAAGCAGAAGCAGAGGCACGACAGCCGGCGACGGGCGCCGAGCTCCAGATTATCACCGTCTAAATTAGCTTTTTTATTACGGTTCTTTGCTGAAAAGCTTTGAAAACCCAATACACTCGATAGAGACTAGCCATTTGCGTAACATAGTTGCTTCTTTTATGCGAATCACAGATCTTCGTAAGCTTCTTATAGCGGGGCGTGTGGGCGTCGGGCCGAGTCGGAAGTGGATTAAAAGGCAAATTATAGCCGGTGGCATCGTTAGTAGGGCATTTTATTACTAACGATGACATAACACGGCTATTCTTTAACTATAATACATCACTGAGTACTCGGACTTTTGGCTCGCCATTTATCAGCTGGGATCGTTCTTCGGTTTGACGTCTGGTCCCGCCCTTTGACCCGTTTTTCACGTGTAAATATACAACCTGATTGAACAACCTTATTCTCATGAGAAAATACACTCAACATCAATGTGAACGGGTCACTGTGTATAGGATTTTCCATACAAAGTGACCCGTTTTCATTGCTGTTGAGTGTATATCGTACTATACCTAGGTACTCCAGTTTAAGTTTTGGACACGCCATCATTATCGGACGCGTGTGAAATTTTGGGAGTATAAGGATAATCTTCTTTAAAGTGCATATTTGTCAGCTACTTTGTTTGATAAGAGATTGTATCAGCAATAGGAAGTAATATAAAAGCCATTGGCAAAGGTAGCGTTGTGAAATAGCGGCTGAGTCACGCAGTATTTAGAGGAGCGGCGACCAGCCCCTTCGGGCAATATGCAAGCAGTGCACGCTCGGCTACGCGGGATCAAAACATATTCAATTAAATATATGAAATTTAGCTACTCCTTAGTTCTATAGGTAATGAGATTACGTGTGGGCAGCATCAAAAGTTTAAATCCTGAATAGGAGGAAGTTGACATATTAGCGTTATAATTTTAAGGGACAGTTATTATACTGTAACCCAATACAACATTCAAGCAGTTCAACAAAAACGTAAAATAATATAACATACGAGTACTTTGACTGGACTTGAAATGACACTAGCATTTCGAAATGAGCGGAGGCCGAATACACGGGCGGAACCTGGCATTCGTCAAGGCGTCAGTGCTTCGGTGGAGTATTTGTTTGAGTGACAAGGACCGGTGTACCGATTACGCGCGCGGGGGTAATAGAGAATCGAGATAACACGGGTTAGCGTAAACGTAAGCTCGCGGTAACCGCCGCGGCCGCGCGTGACGCAGGCGCGAGCCCCGACCTACTTATGTCGTTGAAAAAATCAGCAGATGTTCGAGTTTTGAGGCGGGATATATCGAGCGGGGCAGAATGTGTTGTTCCGAATAGAAATAAACTTGTCACATATTTTGATTGTATCTAGAGCGGGCGGTTAGTCATGTCGCGGCGCCGATGCCAACGGCCCGGCCTGCCGCGGCAGCAGCTATAAAGGCAAGGCAACGGCGCTCCAGACCGGCCGCTGAATCACGGCAGAACAAACCAGGCGCCGTCTGCAAAAACGCTAACACTAATCATTTACGACGTGTCGGTCGCATAACGTTTATTGTGACAAGATAATGTACTTATCATCAGATCCCATTTAATTTCGCATTAGAGTAGTATTCAGTGTAATAAAATTATAACGCCAAGTTTATTCCCACCGCCGGGCGTAGCGAATAAAAATCAACGGTTATTCTCTGTAATTGTTAAACAGAAATACTCTCTACATTATCATTGCAGCCTACGCTCACTAGGAATAAACTCGCGCGCACGTGCTCGGCCGCTGTTACATTTCAACCCTTGAAATAGGAGTGTGCGAGCTCTGTACCCGTGATAATCGTTAAGTCAACAGAATAATTTTTGAATCTTCAAAGAGGGTTGTTTTATTAGAGTCGCTATGAGGTCGCTACAGTACGAGTTAACAATGGGAATAAATTTAGAGTGGTCGTAATATTGGACAGCAGCCGAGCGGCGAGCGAGAGGGCCGGCGAGGGCTAGGTGGTGATATAGCACGACACAACTTCGAAGGCGCGCGGCGAAGCACCTAAGCCGTTGACGCAAAGTCTATAATTGCTTTACCCGCGCGTCTTTTAAGTTGCGTCGTGCTATACTGTTGGTACAGAGGCCGGGTTTGAAGCAGCTCGTATATTTTAATTGTTTACATCTGCGGTGCACGCGAGCCCTACGCGCGGTCATAAAATAATTAGCAGTGATTCATCGGCGCGCCGAGAGCCGCTCGGCGCTCGATGCGGGCTTTTGGCATTGCCGTATGACAGCCGATTATTCCGCTGTCGGCGATCGTTAGTGACAATTACAAGAGGATTTGCGTTGGTTGTCAATGTACGACTCTCCTCACGTTAGTAGTTGCTATGACAATATAATCAGGAAAATAATGGAAAAAGAATTCACCAATTATTTCAATAACCTACTGGGTTATCTGGCGTTCTGGATGGTATTAGACCGTAAAGCTTATCCTGTAAGGTGAGGGCTCTTATTACAAATGGCAACATCGAACCACGTGGTAAAATTTCGCACAGAAAAAAGGATTATATACCCTCTAGCCGATGCCCGCAAACTTCATCCCGCGTAGAATTTGCGTACCCGATGATACTATACATATAGACAGTTATAGTTATAGAAGTCTGATTCGATACGTGGAAAATCCGTTCCCGTGGAAATATCGGGATAAAAATGCTTATCCTTTGTTATTCCCAGGGTCTCAAACTATCTCCATACCAAATTTCATCCAAATCGGTCCAGTCGTTGCGACGTGAAGGAAGGACAAACAAATAAACAAACAAACACACTTTCACATTTATAATATTAGTATAGATTTGTAATCGATGATAGATTTCGAGATCAATGGCCATTCACAATGAGGCCCCAGGTCTTTCTGATCTATTTTGAAAAAAGGCAGAGTTGACAGAAAGACAGTACGGACTGGCGAAGGTAATGTTCAAGGTCGGTGTGTAAGTCTAAAAGTAGCACAGACAATTTCAGTACTGGTATGGCAATAGCAACTTTACGACTTTAATCTTACATTTCGTGAATCGGAGATGACTTTTCTTAGCGAACAGGATACCGTAATCGACGAAAAATTTATCAATTGTGTAAAATCATTGAAATAACTCAGCGAAAGATATTCTATAGCAACGAAATTCCCGGCTGCATAAACTCAAATTTATTTTGTTGTTTTTAACCGGAACCGCCTTTCGATTAATCTTCTAGATTTTTTTGCAATTTCGTACTTCCTTATCAGTTTTTTCCTGAGTCTTTCTGATGGTATCATTGTAGTCTCTTGGAGAGCAATAGGAGTACATCAATGAAACCTTATGTGAAAACCATTCTTTAGCATTTCATTTAGGTATGCTTAGAAAATAATGACTTGATGAGATGATATTTCATTAAAATTATACAATAGGGATGACGACAGGGTGAACAAATCGAAATTCTAATTAGTCCGTCAGTCAGGTACCTAATAAAGAAATATTAGACACGTATTTTTTGTTCTATCAAATTAACAAAGAATGACTAAGTTAAAACGCATTAAAGTTGGAGAGTGGGGGCTAACTACGTCACCGTTAGGTATAAATCATACCTAACCGTGACGTCACGCGACATTTCAACTCAACATATCTCCGTATAAGTTTGATTACGTGAAAAAAGAAAAAATACGTGTCCAATACTTTTCAATAATCTTCCTGATAGACTAAGGAATAAAAAGTTGTCGTCATCCCTATTATCATTAAAATTATATTAGACAATTAAATTTTGATGAAATTTGTCAGAGGGTCAAAATTGTTTAATCTAAACTGATGATAGAAACTTGCTCAAAACGCTGAAATCTTTAAACTACTACAATTTTATCCAATAATTTGTTCTTACATTAGTGATTACACAGATATCTTTCTGCCATCCTGCCTTCAAGGTTTTGCCTAACCGTAGCCTAACTTAAGCCCTTTGCAGAACTAATGCCGTCTAATTGACCGTCGGAACATTTGCGTTCGGAATGTCGAACCCAATTCTTTATCAGGAACTACAAATTATCGGTAATGTGGCAACTAAGTGAATAGAACAGAGTTTAAAGACAATATGAGATACAGATTACTTTATAAGAAAAGATTTTAAACGGTATGGAATTTCCAGAAAACAAGTAGAAGTTAGGACAAGAAAGATTGTCTCAAGTAAAGGAATTTCTAACACACACATGTTGGCTCTTCTCAAATAAAAAGAATCCATAAGCGTTTAAATTTGACTTTTTCTAAACTTTAAAAAGTTAATTGTGCTGCTTTGGTGAAGATTTCAATTGACTACAATGAGACACTGTACAATGAAACTAAGCAAAATATTCCAACTGAAAAATAGGGCTCCATTGAAATGTATTTTTTTTTTTACAAAAATCGTAGACAATTGAATGATATGAATTTTTCTTAAAATTTTGAAAGCAAAAAAATTAGTACCTATGTAAAGTCAATTCTGGTATGCAACAAGAGGTTCTATGAACCATGAAATGTTCAAGAATTATATCCTGTATTTCTATGGATATATCGATTACCCTTATCATTTTGAGGCTGTGTTGATAAAATCTATCCCAGTAAAATGAAAATTTGTGATATTTAGTTAACGCATTACCTACAAATTACAAAATTCTGTACGATTTTCTGGATGCAAAAAACTGGACAAAGCCAGTTAACTCACACGACACGTGCTCTTATGACGCGTTAGCGCGTGCTGTATCGCAAAACCAAACAAAAAAAACTACTCACTCATGAAAACGTCAACGAACAATTCCAATTTGTCTTGTTGCACTGTTATCGAAACTTGAACAGAACAGTCTGTTTTAGGCATTTCACTGGATTATAATAACATCGGGAACATTTGGTGAGATCGAGTGCGGTAACTAGTACTACTGTGTTTTGGTCGTCAAAGTGCGCGAGAGTCGCGCCGTTGCATCAGAGTGCACCGCGAGACTGTGCGTCGGCCGGCCAAACCTCCCCGGTAACCTTAAATTAGATTAATTGTATCTGGCTGATTCATGCACGACGCATTGCTCTGTTTGTGTCGCCAGAATGCGTTAGCTTCAATTAACACGCGTCAGAATTGATTTGTTGCGGTGCTGCTGTATTTTTTTAAATAATTCATTGAGAAGATACATTCTCGTGAGTCATATTCAATGGGGATTTGTTTCCCTAGCTGTGTAGAGTTAAAATCCTGCCACGCTTATGCCAATACCGTCTCACTAAAACGAAAATGTTTCCTCAGCAGAGGAAGAAAAATTTAACCTATTTCTAAAGCAGAAAAGTTACTGCCGATTAGAAACTCTGAAACACGTAAACGATAATCGGTAACGGGGATCGATGGCTGGCTAGTTGGGCGATCAAAGGCCAGCGTTACTGTATAAAAATCAACACATTTGTTTATTTGATCTACACATAACGGTCGAGGAGCGCGCCCCGACGGCACCCATGAAAATATTACGACTATTATTTACTTTACGCCGTGCTGTTTACCGCATTGACGTCGGTATGACTCAGCAGGGAGACCGGGGAGCTAAGCGGGAATCGAGGACGCGTTACGAAATTTCTTCAATATTACGAAAGGATACCAAATTGAAGGACCAAATACGAGAGAACGCTTGAAAACAATAAACACTGGACATCTGCCAATCTAATAGGCGTTTCACATTTTTTGCAGCCAAATTTCGTGAACCAATTAATATCGAATCAAATCACAAGATCATAGAATATATTCGGGATGAGGCACAAAACAAATAAATCCGAATGGTGCGTATTTTTCCAATTCGAAAGGCGACGTTTGTCTGAGCGCACGCGCCGGCCGGAAGCGGCGGGTAAACAGAAGACGATCCGTCTAGCCATCTCCAACGATCGATATTGACGCGACATGTGCTTTTAGCGAATACGGCGTCTGTTTGTGTAATGACTGAAATAACCATGGAATACAGGTTTTGAGTCTGCAATCCGACGTTGCGAGTGGCGAATATACAATTCAAAACGTGAATAAGTGTGTACATATTGGCAAACTCGAATGTACATAAAAAGTCAATAAAAATTGTTGCATTTCTTTGACAGGCACACAAAACTTGCTGTGTGAAAGATAGTTCACGAGTGACAAATTCTGTACAACATTTATCTTTCATAATCACAACAACCTGTACTGCCATGCCTTATCAGGCACAACAGGCTATGTGCTATATTTCGGCACACTTCACACAAACATGATTAATTAAATTGCTGCGTAGATGCGTGCAATTTGCCTTACTATATTTTGGTTCACCGAAAAGCATTTTTTTTAAATACAGTTGCTCAAAAAAGTAAACATTTCGATACCTGTTTAACGTGCCAAAAGTTTGTCATTTCCGAACGAGCGCTTTTTGTTTTTTGACAGCTAGTGAGCGTGCCTAAAGCTGTTTTTTACGAACTAGTGCGTAAAGTTTTTTGAGCTTCATCCTGTTCATTTATTTCTTTATTCTTTTTTTCGCAAATGTATTAAAAATGTCGTTTGATACACGTGCGAAATTGTCATTTTCACTCGTCCCTAGTGTTAACGCTCGCTGTCGCTCGCGCCAACATAACTAGGGACTCGTGATAAAACTTTCGCACTTGCATCAAAATGTACTATTTTCACAGGAGACCGATTGGCTTCCACACACTCCAGAGAAACAAATGATTTAGATTTGTGTGTTGGCCTGGTACTTGTACTTTCCATAACAGGAAGGGTTTCGAACCTAAAAAGGTAAAAACGGAGCCCTTATAGCATCACTCGTCTGTCTTTCCGTCCGTCTGTCACAGCCAATTTGCTCCGATTGTGTTGACCGGTTGGACCGATTATGTTGAAATTTTACTCCCTGACAAGGCATACCTCCAAGACAGACGTGTAAATAATTTAGATTTGTGTGGTGGCCTGGTACTTGTACTTTACTAAACAGGAAGGGTGGTAACTGAAAATTATCACAAGTTATAAATACAGTTGCGTCGAAGCAAATCAAACATCTAGACGCGTTAGCAACTAAATGGCAACGCGAATAGACGCTTCCTGGACGCGACACGAGCGGGTTACCGAGAATAAAATAAGGAACCGATGTTAACTAGCAACCCCGTTCCCGATCTAACAATACCCCGGCTGCGATCGGTCGTTGGTCCCGACCGCTTCCTAGAAGGTAAGCGGACACAGTCTAAAATAGAAAGGCCTCTTCCGGGAACATGAGTCATGCAGACCGCATCTGGTACGCAATGTATCAATTGATTTAGGAGTGCATCTTGAGATGAAGTCTCTTGTTGGAATTTGCAAGGATCTTCGCAGTTGAAAACTGACAACATGATTGTAAAAGATTGCCGATAAAGGATACCTTATTTAGTTAAATTAAATGGTATTCCCCAGTATACCGTCAATTAGTTGAAGGCGTCTTTAATGTAATAAGAAACGCCTAATAAAACATTGACAGCAATAAAATTTCAAGTCTGAACACTAGTACCTAGGGATTAATCTGTCGCCAGAAAACATAAAGCAACATGCAAAACGGCCACGAAAACACCGATTCAAAAACGCAGCAGGCACAATTTAACGAATCGTAGAATATTTTTTAAATGTTGAAGCTGAACAGCTGAAATATTTGCGAAATGACTTTCCTGCTAGTTTCCAACACTCTAAGATAAATCATTCATCTACTCAATAAAACTCTAATCCTGGCTAACTGAGTGACAGGCAAAGCACAGTTTGATCCAATGGGAATAGAGATGATTTACAGAAAAAGAACAGATTTTCGAGATGTAAAAACAAAACAGACATCTGCTTTATATTCAGAATGAAATCTTTACCGATCAGAAAATACCAAACATGTTCGATTGACTCTCCGATTCCAGAAGATTAGCGATTCGCCGCGGAGAATATTAGAGCAATTTTACTAGTACAGTCACCACGAGATATGTCGTAGCGGGCTACAACACTCTAACATCTTGACAATAAGATGGTGATCAGATATTTGTTCGCTTCCATATATATCTTGGCGACTGTACTACCTGCGGGTCGGACAAAAACCTGTTGTGAAAAACGTAAACAATCACGTACGTGACCAGCCCGAGATGTTTGTGTAGAAAGAGTTCTATTTCAGACAGAAATACGAAGCTGAACATTATTGTTCCGCCGGTGACTAAGCGCCTGATATTTGAGTGCTGGTATGCTCTGTCTGATGGCGTCTCCGAAACTTCTAAGAACCGATTTGTATACACTAACACGGTTTTTACGAGTTTCAGCTAGAGCTATTAAGATTCTTATGAATCTATGCAATGAACATGTATGTGAATTGCAATAGGTATGGTTAAATCGGAAGGGAACGCACTTGTTTCTATCATTTTGAACATTTAGATAAGTCAACCTCAAAAGTGTTTACATCATCTGATGTATCCTTAGCTATATTGAACAAAATAAATCATTTAAAGCCCTAATAAAGCTTGTCCAATGTAGGTAACATTTGCGGAAATTGGTTTAGATTAGGGTGACGACGGTGACGTGAGGTACAACCTCTCACATAATTATCATCTTCCGTAGCGCATTGTTCGGGTCCTTAATGACATTTGAAAAACCAATATGCAAAATATTTTGATAGCAAATGTACTCAAGCAAGATGATGTCAGGAATTATAGTGGATATGGACTTGTGCAGAATTAAGGATTTCCAAATGCATTGCTGGCTATTTTGAGACCCTATTCACTACTTAAAATGTTTGCGAGAAGACTTTGAGATGAAGAAATACGCCACACTACTTCTTCAAACGCTTTCATTGCGGGTGGGACTGTGGGTACAGGGTCTCTTTGCATAAATGATCCAAACGAACGTTGATACACGCAGTGTGT
This sequence comes from Aethes cnicana, assembly GCA_963971205.1. NCBI lineage: Eukaryota > Metazoa > Arthropoda > Insecta > Lepidoptera > Tortricidae > Aethes > Aethes cnicana. The sequence continues at coordinate 5,102,958 of OZ020287.1, read as the reverse complement.
AAACTTTAAATTCCTCACTGTATGTAATCCAAAGAAAAAATCGTAGTAAACTGACTCACTTACAAAAAAACTGCAAATAAAGCTACAATTACGGTATGCGGAGATAAGAAATACAAAAACGAAGCCGGAACGGTCCGTTCCGCGAAAGAGAGACGAGCTAGCGTGAGTCAGCGAGCGGGCATGTCCTGGCAAAGGACTAGGGCTATTTCTGAGCGTTACTCATGCGCATGATGCATTGCCGCTGGCTGCTGATGATAGCCACTAAACTGTTAGTCGCTAAGTTCTATTTAATGCATTAGGATTAGATAATGCAACAATTTGAAGACTGTTTAAATAGTAGATATTTTTTTAGAATGCCTGATCGGATCGGAAGAAGAGAAATATGTATGCCCCAAGTAACATACTTTGACCAACTAAAGGACAAAACAAATGCCCTGTCTTATTGCGACCTCAAAAAATGGGTAGGGTAAAAGTCGGTGACATGGCGATTACTCTATCGAAAAGAGCCCGGATCTTAAATAAAATAAGTTGGGTTATCTATCTAAATCGCTTAACAGCGTCGCCATCTATATATAACTGTATACTGTATCCAGTTTAGTAAAGTTGGCCTGTGTGACACATCTGTTCTTCGCGAAACCATCATTATTAGAATGTTGATTTGAGGATTATATGATTATTGATTGGGTATAAATCTGTATACCGTACCAATACCTATGTTCAGTAAAACTCTGCGTAGCACACAGACCAAATTGCATCGGCCGTTGCAATTTGGTCTAAACGTCGGGTCAAGCAAAAAAGGTAAATAATTGCCTTTTTCGAGTGCTTATCGCGTGACGACCCGTCATATAGTGTGTATAACGTGTAGTAAACGCGAAAGTTTAAAAATAACAAGTGGTATGTTATCCACACATAGTAGGTCTCCAACTTCCGACGGCAAAAAAGCAAAAAATCGGTAAGTTTCGTGTTCCGACGGCAAAAAATCTTGGTAAGTTTCGGGAAGTGATAAAAAAGCGCCAGACATTCCTCAAGGTAGTTAAGGTTAACCTCAGGGATGGTGTAAAAAAATGTCATGGACAACAGAATTTTCCATCGAAAACAAAGCAGCAATAGAAATCTCAGATTTGAGAATATCGATAAATTTTAGACATTTAAGGACAAGACAAGGTTTAATGCGGGGCGACCTAGCTCGAATTCTTTTCTCTATATAAATCTAGCTTATTGAAGGTGTATCTGAAGAACAATGCGATTGCCTTTGCTTAGCGTCATAACGAGTGGTTTGCAATTAAACAGGAACCAATAACGAGATGTTACACTGACACAATACTTTCACAACACAAATTTACAATGATTTTATAAAAAAAAAATTTGGCTACGCAGAGCACTTTCGGAAGATTTAAGGGCTACTTTTAGTCGATAGCTTTTTATAAGATAGTAGGCACATTCGATTCGATTACCTACATTAAATTTTATTATGGATTTGTTTGATTTTAGCCAAATGTTCTAGATCAATTCATTCTTACATTGTGTATTTCATACCTAGATTATAGACAACTTTAAAAAAAAAAAAATGTCATGGAAAATATTAAGTACTTTAAGGCTTTCAAACCATCATAGGATCATGAAAAGGAAAATGTACAGTACTAGAAAACAGCATCAGTGAGTCTAATAATTACTAGCTGGCAGCGCCATCTAGCGAAACGCTCGCAAACAAGCGATGCCTTTAGAAACATGGTTCCGCCCATGCGCCGCGCACATGCGGAACATAACATCAAATTGAGAGAGGCGAAAGAAATAAATTCATGATAAACAAAATTCTTAAAGACGAACTTTTGGTTAAATTCAGACACCACGCTGAAGTGTCTTTAAACAGTACAGTACTGTTCAGACACTTCAGCGACTGATGACTGTCAAAACTATTTGGTTCAGTGTTCTATCTAGAACATTTCAGGCACTTACCCATTGTGAAAAACTTATCGAAACCAGCCATGTTTTTAACTTCCACGTAGTCATACAACGGAGCGTCGTTGAGTTCCCAAGCGTTCTGAAAACAAGCGACAGTCTGGTTATAATAAACTCAAAGTACAGGTGTTATTTGACCCGTGATTCGTTTACATGGAATATGATTCGTGCAATATAAATAACAGAATATCGACGTATTGTTTACGTAACGGATTGTATTACGATACTCAGAAATGGCTCATCAACATTTATAAAAATCTTCTGTTACAGACTGAATGACTGATGACAAAACACAGCCGAAACTATCACTACTGGTTGTAGGAAGCTGAAATTTGGCATGTACATTCTTAGGTGAGCACTAAAAGAATTTCCCAAAATTCCCAGAGGGAGCGGGAAAAACGAGATTTTATATTTTTTAATATTTATACGCAGTCGCTGGCAAAACTAGTAGGATATAGTAAGACAGCATTACTCACAGGATCCACTTCAATCTGCAACGGGGTTTGGTATCTCGCGTCATGCGGCAGTCGCGGACCGTTTCCATTGTACTCCTTCATTGGAGTCATCGGGCTGTTTCCTGCACTTAGCCTGTCACAATAGTTCTGATTGTAATCCTCGCGACTCATCGAATTGTTACTGGTGACTAGAGGACTCCTTGCGGGCGATAACTTGTCATTTTCCCTATTCCAATATTGCTCTATATCTATATGCCTAGGATTCATGTTGCCGATATTATAATTGACTATAGGCGAGAGTCCTCGAGGGGATGAGCTTTCGCTGAAGATGTTGGGACTCCTCGCGATGCGTAAAGTGTCTTGAGGGGTGCTTCCTTCGCTCAGCAATTGAGCCCTATCTACGGGAGAGCTGGAGGTTCTTTGTATAACTGGGGATTTGCCGGGTTCTTCGGGTTTTCTGAACTGTTGGGGTATATTGACGGGGTTTATTCTGTTATGGACGTCCGGTTCTTCTCGTGGGAGGGCGGTTGTTTTTGGTTGCGCGTCGGCTGCCATGAGGTGTTGTAGTTTGGATACTTGCGTCTCGACGAAGCTGCGCGGGCGGGGGGAGGTGGGAGGTTTTGCGCGGAGGGGCACGGGGTTGGACTGGGTCTCGGCGGGGTACGCGGGCGGCGCGCGGGGCAGGTCGGGCTCTGTGCGGGGCAACTCTGTCTCTGTGAGGCTGTCCATCGTATCGTAGATCATATACTCCTCATCTATGCTCTCCGAGTCATCGACCTCGCAGTCATCGTAATTTATAGGCGTGTCCGCGCCTGGGAAGAATTCGCACAGAGCCGCCATTATCTCCACAACCTGGAAAACGTCATAATAAACAAATTATACCTTCGTTAAACGTTCACATTTCCAATGGCTATACAGCTTACATTTTCTATTGTACAATAAAATGTTTACATCACCCTTGGCCGTAAAGTGGGATTTTCTGCTTGCTACGCGGAGAGAAAATCTCACTTCTTGGCCAAGGCAAGACGTAAAACTTTTGACAAACCACGGGCGGTAATTCGTAAAGCCCCAGATCGTATATTTATGGCCCTCACCTTCGGTTCGGGCCACAGAAACCTGCGATCTGGGACATTTACGAATTCACCACCCTAGGTCTGTAATGTACTATTACTTACTTGTGACAAAATTATTTAAAACTTACTTCCTTCCTTTTGACGAAATGTATGCTATATATTCATATAACTGGTAGGTACATATAAGAAGTTATTGGATTGGATAGATTTGAAACATAATCAGAAATGTTTTAGGAATAGTACATTATTGCAGAGGCCGCCAAGTAGCGCATTGCCGGACGAGTCAGTTAGAAGGCTGAGCGAAGCGAAGCCTTCTATTAGTACGAGTCCGGCAATCGCAATTGCGGCCGAGGTATATATAATGCTTTTCTCAAACAGCGAGGAAATACGTAAGGTCAGTCGGGGCAAGTGCGCCAGGCTGGGGTAAGTGCGCCTAACATAAATATATCGAAACCTATAAATATTACTCAACTAGTAGTTGGCTGTTTACAAGGCATAGGGGCGAAATAAATTTAGGCGCACTTACCCCACATCAGTATTTACTACTTCCATGATCGTGGATGATTTTGACCATGGAAGTTGTACTTATTACCTCCATGGATTTGTCAGTTTCTAAAGGTGTCTCAAATAGCAAGCGAATTAAAAAAAACACAAACGACAATAATGTTTTTACTGGCCAAGGCCGGCAATGGACAGCCTCGCGTCTTCTTTTTTTGAAAGTAACACGAACATTTCCGAGCATGTTTGAGAAAAAAGATTTTTTAGAAATCACAGAGAGTAAGCAATATTCTTTCTTAGAGGTTGCTTTATTAGCATGTCCTTGTACATTAGAACTGCTTTTGGTTCAGGCATTGATTATAAGTATGCAATTGGGATTATTTTATTCTAAAGGGAATAGTAAACTGTAAATTGCTTACCTTTGCCATGCTGGGTCTCTCGGCTGGAATCTTGTGCCAGCATTGGGTCATCAGTTGCTCTATGGGTTCAGGACATCCCTCTATTAGATTAGGCCTCTGCCCTGTAAAATGCATGAAGAGGTGGATAAGTTACGATAATATGGAAAAATACAAGATTTACTTATTTATTTAATTGATAACCGATACTACAACACTTTCCACTAACACCACATTATTTTCAAGTATATAAATAGGACTACTACTACTACTACTACTACAGCCTATTTGCGTCCCACTGCTGGGCACAGGCCTCCTCTCATCACGAGAGGGTTTGGGCTATAGTCCCCACGCGGGCCCAGTGCGGATTGGGGACTTCACACACATCTCCGAATTACTTCGCAGATGCATGCAGGTTTCCTCACGATGTTTTCCTTCACCGAAAAGCTCTGTGGTAAATTTAAATTAAATTTCGCACATAAGTAAACTTAGAGGTGCGAGCCGGAATCGAACCCCCGACCCTCTGCATGAGAGGCGGTAGGTCGAACCACTAGGCCACCACGGCTTCTAGTCTATAAATAGGACTTATGCAAATAATATCAGATTTACACACTCACCTCACCAAGTAACATTCATCGCTGACAAAAAAATGTTTTATTATTATTATGATGACTACTGCATCTTAAGGAATGGGTCACAAGCTGATAATATCATCATCATCATCATCGTCATCGTCATCATCATCATCATCATCATCATCATCATCATCATCATCCATCATCCATCATCTACATCATCATCATACATATTAATTTAAAATTGGTTTTTAAGCAAAACTATGCTTAGTAATTACATACTGCTACTGCTTAAATGTAATAGAATGAAGTGAGTTAAATAAAATATTTCATAGAAGAATAATAACCAGTTTTGTACCTGTATGAACTGCCCACATTATCTGAAATGCAGAACCACCTTCTTCAAAGGGCTTTCGTCTGGACAGAACCTCCCACAGTATGATTCCCCAAGAGAACACATCACATTTCTCTGTGTATGATGATCCTTCAAAAACCTAAAATAATCACTCTTTTAATTCTCAAGTTATAGTGGGCTTCCCACATTCAAAGCTCAAATGAATAACAAAGAAATATTTTTAACAATAAATACAGGGATTCAAAGATACTTTCTGGCTGGCTGGCAACACATGGTAGTTCAGTTCTTTTTTTTTTTTTTTGGAAGTGTAAACATCTATTTATGATTTTCTGTACCAGCTATCAAACACATTTTGAGTACAAATTGTCATCTTTATAAATGGTTAACTATTATGAGCAAAATCATAGCATCTAAGTTATACCGGATTATTATCAGCTTTTGTCTATCTGCACAGGTCAGTAATGAGCAACGCAATTATAGCAGCATACATAAGGTACAGGCAAGCACGGCAAATTACTAAAAATGCCTCAAAAAACACCATCTTCACCAGTGGAGCACTATCAAGTTTCTGCCATGTTTGGAAAAATCCTAGTATCAGGGCTGGCTCTGAACTGCAGAGCTAGGAGTGATACTGACTATACAAGAATGATTGATGGCAAAGATATGTAACACTTTTGTCACCAATTTTGTTACAATGTATTAAGGGCCAAAAGTGTAAACACATCTTTGACATTGACTGTACTAATGAACATCAGCTTATAAAGACCAACATAAATACATAATACCAAGCAGGATTCAAAGCTGCCCTGCAACTACATAAATATGGTTTTTATGCAAAATGTGGCTAATCCATACTAATATTATAAATGTCAACATGTGACATTTCTATGGGAACGGGTTTTCTGATTCAAAAAAAAAAAAAATGTATAGTATCATCCGGTATGTAAGTCTACATGGGATGACGTCGCACAAAATGGCTTATAGATTAATAAGTCAAGTCTATTTACCTCTGGAGCCATCCATGCTGCGCTCCCTTTGTTGTTAGTCATGTACGTTGCTTTATCTGCAGCGGTACCAAAATCGCAAATCTTGAGCCTCTGACCACCACAAACAAGCAACAAGTTGGGCGGCTTCAAATCCCTGTGTATTAAAGGCTTTGGCTTCATTGAGTGGAGATAAGCTACACCCTGAAATGTTTGGAATTATGTTATTAATGTCATATTAGAGTAAATATTCTAACCAAAATTATGTTCAACTCAGTGGCGGATTTGCAATCTAGGCTGCCCCTTTCCCAACTTCCACTATTTAGGTAGTACTTGTTATTATCAGTATATTTTTTGTCACAATTAGCCTCCCTTGGCCACCCTAAGTCTGTGCCATCTAGACCTTAGGGCAAACACACCATTGCAAAAGGGGACAACTGCCAGCTGAAACCTCGGTAATTGGTCCTGTATTTGGAACCATTTCACCCATAACATACCGTTGATAAAGTTTGATGAGTGCTTACCTCTGCACATTGTCGAGCCCAACTCATAGCGTGGGCTGCTGTGTACTTTGGTTTAGGGCGATTGTGTAGTACATTATACAAAGATCCTCCCTCAGCATATTCCATAACAAGGCATACATGGGTGCCCTGTGTACACGCACCATACAATCGTACAATGTTCGGGTGAGATACTCGCGATAACTGGCGCACTTCTATAGCAAATTCGCGCTTTTCAGCCTCCGAGTTAATATGTTTAACCGCCACAAATGTGTTCCGCCATAAACCCTTCCACACGACACCAAACGTCCCCTTCCCGACGACCTGTTGAAAACTCCATTTATAACATTCGTTTCCAACAAAAATAATACGTGTGCCTGGGTATATTTACCGATAACTCTTCTATTTCACTGTAATCTATCTCCTCCACAAACGTTAACGTCTGCTGCACGACAGGCGAATCTTGTGGATTGCAAGCCATGGTTACACTTAATATCACATTATCAACTTGACTAGTAAGTACAATTATTATTACTAATTGACAAAATCTGTCTAAAATTACTTAAAATTAGGTAAAAATAGTTGGTTATATCAATTTTCTCAGTATTGTTTGGCAGAGAATAGCAACTGCGACAAGGCCGCCATGTTTGAAACTGAAGAACAAATGTCACACGATAGTGCTGTCCAGAAATCGTAAAATTTACTTTACCGGTTCATTTTTTAATATTGAAATGGATTTTTTAACAAAGAGATATGAACCAGTACCTGACCAGTAATTCAGCCGGCATCGCCGTTTTGCGTCTTACATAATCTTTACATAATGAAATAATGCCCGCCATACAAAATGTATAGACCTGCCACACCCATGCAATTCGGAATTCCGAACGTAAAATTACTGCTTAATTACTGGTAGGTCCATACATTTTGTATGGAGGGTATGCGTACGGAATTTCCGAATCGGAATTCCGTTGCGGGATTCCGTTACGAGATTACGACTGTATGTGGCGAGCCTTACTTGTTTTTTAGAGTTTATCACGAACAGACAGGCGCGTGTGTGTGTTTTTTACTTCTCCGGTCTCCCGCATGGAATTCGGCTATCGCATTCAACGAAGTGTTTCCATGCCAAATTTCATCTAAATCGGACTAGATAATATGTTTGAGCGTGAATAGGTAACGGACAGACAGAGAGACAGAGTTGTCAGAGTTAGGTACTTCCGCATTTGTAATGCTAGCTTCTGCTTCTGCCCGCGACTTAAGGCCGTTCCTATACCCAGATCAGCCGTCACTGTCACTCGTGCAACGAGTGAAAGAGAAAGAGTGGAATTCGGTTATATATAGCGTTCCCGGAGGAACTACGAGTTTATCCGGGGTAAAAAGTAGAGCCCATATGTTCTTCCCCGGGACTCCAACTATCTCCATACCAAATTTCATCTAATTCGGTCCAGTGGTTGAAGCGTGAATAGTAACAGACAGACAGAGTTACTTTCTACTTCTGCCCGCGACTTCGCCCGCATGGAATTCGGCTATCGCGTTCCCGCGGGAATTATGCGTTTTTCCGGATGGATTAGTTTACCGTGACGTACCGCGTGTAACATCGTGAGGAAACCTGCACGCATCTGCGAAGTAATTCAAAGATGTGTGTGAAGTCCCCAATCCGCACTAGGCCCGCGTGGCCCAAACCCTCTCATGATGAGGGGAGGCCTGTGCTCAGCAGTGGGACGCAAATAGGCTGTAGTAGTAGTAGTATGGAAGGATAGTGCTATAAGTAGTAAGTAGGTACCTACATACAATACATCTAAGGTACTTATTATCTTTTATTAGGTATGTAGTGATTAATGCTGCTCATATTTATCAGTCAAGAACTTCTGAAGAATTTCGTTTATAAATTTCTTTGAAACGGTACTCCGCCTTTTCCTGTTTAACGTATTCTTCAAGAAGTTGAGCTGCTTCTTCGGAATGAAACGTGGTAGCCACGTCGAGAGGGGTTTGTCCTCGATGGTTGACGGCTAAAAGGTCCGCTCCAAGAGGTATCAGCACCCTGATGAGGGCACAGTTGTTGCTCATCGCGGCGAAGTGAAGCGCCGACCGCCCCCCGGGTACTTCGGGGTCATTTATCAAAGCCCCTTTATCAATAAGCAGATTGAGAATTTTTGCTTCCTCGCTCGTTGGAAGGCACATCATGACAAATTCTGTAAAAGAAATGCAGAGGTACTTACCTAATTAGGGGCGAAATAATATGGATACTACATTAACCTACTATCTTCGGGCCATTATTACAAACCAATACTATAAACTATAAATACTATAAAAGGTAGGTATTAAATAGCTATTGTGGTTGGTTACACAAAATTTCAAACCACTATATATATATATACTGTTTTAAAATAATTGTTTGGCTTAATGCAATAAGTTCTTTATTTGATAACAATTAGTTCAACATACAATCTGAGATCTGAGATAGATATGACAGGTCAGTCCTAGCACAGATAGCGGTGAGCCATAGATACAACACGCTCCCTTTTCTTAATAATATAAGTACTTATTAGTTATACAATTATTCTTAACTTACTGTTCACAATAATAATCAGCTAAATAATGAGGTTTCTTAATTACTCTTTTCGGCCTCAAGACATTGTTATTTGATGGTCTACATGGACTGTAATATGAATCATCAAATTCACTTTGTGCATGACTAACTGTGTGAGCAAATGTTTGATCAGAGCCGGGGCTAGCCACAACATCTGATACTGCATCATGAGGAGTTCCTACAGTATCTTGATAAACAGAAGGTGATGTTGAAGGTACCTCTCTGTTTTGATCCTGCAAATGTAAAGTATCTGGAACCTGTAATGATACTGGATGTGACAAAGTGTGATGTGATTCAGTATGCAATGTAGATGGCATATCATCCTTATTATGAGATACATAAGGTCGAATGTGTATTAAATCCCTTGTATAAAGCGAATCATTTACCTTAACTAAGTAGGACCTGTCAGACAATACATCTTCTACAGAACCTGGCGTCCAGTGCTTGTTCAAAGAAGGTTGCAACTGTACCACCACCGGCTGTCCTATTTGTAGTGTAGTATCTTTTCTAGCTGCTTTGTCATATTGCAGTTTAATTTTCTTTTTATTTTTTATTATGTCTTCACTGACATTAGGGACTAAAACCGGTTTAAGAAGTTCTGGTAACAGAGGTAGAGTCCCACGGGTACGTCTTGAATATAACCGTTGCACAGGGCTAGAGTTTAATTTATTAGGTGTATTACGCAGGCATAGTAAGCTCATCCATATGTCTTCTTTTCCTTCATTTGACTTTAGTAACAGTTTTTTTGCGATTTTTACTGTAGCTTCAGCTTTCCCGTTGCCTTGGGGGTGATTAGGTGATGATGTTACTTGCTTAAAATTCCATTTATTAGCGAACTCTGAAAATTCCTGACAAACAAAGTTAGTGCCACCATCAGTACAGACTATTTCTGGAACGCCATGTCGAGCAAAGTTTTTTTTACATGTTTCTATGACTGACTTAGCCGACAGATCTTTTAGTTTGTCTAGTTCAAAATAGTCGGAGTAATGATCTACACTGATTAGGTACTTATTTTGTTTACCATTTTCCATCATGTAGAATACATCCATAGATACTATTTGAAATGGGTATTTTGGTATAACATGACTCTGCATTGGTAGTTTTTGTTGTGATGGTGCATACTTAGCACAAATAGGACAAGAACTTATTAAGTCTTTAATATCTGCCGACATTGAAGGCCAAAATACGGCATCTCTGGCTAATTTTAAGGTATTTTCTATGCCAGAGTGAGCTCTGTGTAGTTTGGTTAGGATTTGCGACCGCATTTCTTGAGGAATTATTATTGCTTGACGTTTTAAAACGAGATTATCATGAACTGATAATTCATCTTTAAAACTGTAGTAATGTTTAAGTGCATCTGGTACGTCTGTGATTTTAGTGGGCCACCCTTTCCATATATACTGTCTCAAATTAATATAATTTTCATCTTTGTTTGAGTAATACTTTATTTCTTCAAAACAGGAATCAGCTATAGGCAAATCTTTTATGGGATCTATGTTTTCTATTATTGAAAATATTTTCTTTTCCTTTGAGCCTTCAATATTTTCACAGTCTGTGTATAACCTAGATAATGCATCTGCCAGAACATTATCTTTACCAGAGACAAATTGTAATTCCAGCTGGTATCTCTGTAGTAACAACAGCATTGATTGCAGGCGTTTGGGTGCATGCAGTAATGGTTTCTTAAATATGTTCAACAGCGGTTTATGATCAGTTTTAATTATTGTTTTCTTATTTCCCACTATGAGTTGATCAAAACGAGTGCAAGCAAATAATATAGCCAGTAATTCTTTTTCAATTTGGGCGTATCTACATTCTGCTGCCGTGAGGGTCCTGGATGCATAGGCCACCGGACGTCCTTCTTGAAAAACTGCTGCTCCCAGGGCTGCACAACTGGAATCACATTCAATAGTTAGTGGTATATTTTTGTCAAAATATTTTAGAGTCTCTATTTCACTGATAAGTGTTAAGTTTTCTTTTTCAATGATTCCCAGTTCTTCAAGTCGCACCAATTCCGCTTTTAAGGGATCCCGAAGGGAAACTGGAATTCTCCTCGCTTTCTGGATTACTGGAGGTACCTTGTCATCAATTTCCAGCTCAACTTCACCTGAAAACCTACCTAGACCATTGAATACTGAATCATACTTTTCAATTATACACCTAGTATCATTAGACTCATACCTGACAGTTTTGCAGAATTGGACCAGACCCATCAATGTACAAGCTTTACAGGATAATAATGGAATGTGCTCAGTTTTAACAACCTGGAATATGATTTTGTATTTTCTGATGGGTTTGTTTGCAATTACTATTTTGAATGTTATGTCTATTTCACCATAGATGTTAATGCTATGCCCACCAAAACTGTACAATTTTTTAGTCGATGGCCTCATTTTGTGTTTCACGAACTCCGGACCAAACATTTGCTGTGCATTTTTTAAGCCTATCAGGCAATCGTCAGCAGCCGTGTCTAGCAGACATTCAACATCATGCCACTGATTGTTTTTGTAATATAATAATGTGCATTCGGCAAGGTTTTTATTTTTTTTATCTATTAATTTTTTTATAACGGGTTCATAATCTTCTCTTCTTTCTTCAGAAATTTCTTCAATTTTCTTTTCTTTTTTGCAAACACTTGCAGAATGGTTCTTCCCTTCACAGTTTGAGCATTTCTTGCCCCAAGCAGGACACGCACCCTTCTTAAACAAATGAAACTTACCGCAGAATTTGCACTTTTTCTTTTTCTCTTCCTCCACTTTTTGAATGCACTCTTTTCTAGCATCTGTCAATGTCATGGTTTTCATCTGACTTTCCATAGCCTCTGCAGCTTTACAAATGTTCACTGCCTGGATAAGTGTTAAGTTTTCTTTTTTAAGCAATTCTTTCTTCAAGTTATTGTCAAACACGCCCATCACAATTCTATCACGTAACATTTCATCCTTTTCCTTGTAATCACATTCTTCTATCAGCGTTGAGATGCTGCTATAATAGGACTCAAAACCTTCACCTTGACTCTGAACTTTAGAGTTGAAAAGAAATCTATTGTAGATCACGTTTTTTGTAGGTACCAATTTCGACTTCAATTCGGAAAGTAATTGTTCACAAGTGGTCGGATTCTCCATGAAATTATTATATTTTTTCAAGGCATCTGTGCCTATTGCTGATAGTAGAATGCTCACTTTGCGCGGCTCCTGATCGGTAGGCCATTTGTCAATCTGTGACGCTTTAACATAATTGTCCCAGCCCGCTCTAAATAGTCGGTAGGCTTCTTCGGGGTCAATATTTATATTCAAAGGAGCCGGCCACGGAACATTTATTGCGGGTGAAGATGGCGATGTTAATGACGCCATTTGTTGCTGAATAATCCTCAGCATTTCACCTTGCTGCCGCACCAACTCCGCTAGATGATCTTCCATGTTTGTTCGGTTTCACGCTGCCACCATGTTTTAAAATAATTGTTTGGCTTAATGCAATAAGTTCTTTATTTGATAACAATTAGTTCAACATACAATCTGAGATCTGAGATAGATATGACAGGTCAGTCCTAGCACAGATAGCGGTGAGCCATAGATACAACATATACTAAGCTATATATCCATATCCATATTTAATATTATAAATGCGAAAGTAACTCGATCTGTCTGTCTGTCTGTCTGTTACCTCTTCACGCTTCAACCACTGGACCGATTTGGATGAAATTTGGTATGGAGATAGTTGGAGTCCCGGGAAAGGACATAGGGTTCTTTTTATCCCGTAAAAACGCATAGTTCCCGCGGCAACCCGATAACCGAATTCCACGCGGGCGAAGTCGCGGGCAGAAGCTAGTTTATATACTTCGCTCGCATGGAATTCCGTTATCGCGCTCCCGCGGGAACTATGCGCTTTTCTGGGATAAAAATAAATAAAAATAAATAAATATCTTGGGTCATTTCACACAAATTGACCTAGCCCCAAACTAAGCAAAGCTTGTACTATGGGTCCTAGACAACGATATAAATACTTATATAGAGAAATACGTATACATATATAAATACTAAACATCCATGACTCGAGTACAAACATTTGTGCTCATCACACAAAGTATGCCCCGAGCGAGATTCGAACCCGCGACAGTCGGAACAGTGGGCAGGGTCACTACCAACTGAGCCAAACCTGTCGTCAAAAAGGACCCTATGTTCTTTCCCGGGACCCCAATTATCTCCATGCCAAACTTCATCTTAATCGGTCCAGTGGTTGAAGCGTGAAGAGGTAACAAACAGACAGACAGACAGACAGATACAGACAGACAGACGTAAAAGACAGAGGTACTTTCGCACATTTTCGCATTATATAATCAGTATTAATATGGATAGGTACCTAGTACAGTCAAGGGAAAAGACATGTCCCTACTCTAGGACGGCATCAAAATGTGTCATAATGTAACTATACATGGTGGGTCAAAAAATATGGCAAATAATTAACCCACAGTATCGGCTATCGATTCTAAGTATATTGTATAGGTCTTTAATTTTTTTTGAGTTGGTAAAAAAAAACATTTTGTATAGGATTCAGGCGTTGCTCACACAACCAATCCCATATACAATTATTTTTTTTACCAACTCGAAAAAAATTAAAGACCTATACAATATCCTTAGAATCGATAGTCGATACGGTGGGTTAAATCTTTGCCATATTTTCTGACCCACCGTGTATAATAGCGACTCTACTTCAAGCTGCTACGTCATACCTATTACACTTCGAGTCGCTGCGTAGGGCGTAGGTAATACACATTTTGATATTTTGGCCGGATAGGTACATATTTCTGCCATTGACATACATAATTCTACTTATCAAGTTTCCTGCCTTTATTTTCAATTAGCTTCTGCCCGAGTTACTTTCGCATTTATAATATTAAATATGGACTACTTATTATTATTAGGTTATCTACCCATATACTTGGAGAAACATATTGCTTACGTAAAAGCAGTCCCGACTCTATTGGGACCGATCGAGGAGGAATTTGGGCTCCATAATCAAACAAAAGGTTAGCGACCCTCAATGATGGCCTGAAACCGGTAAGAAAATGAAGTAGGTAGTACCTATTACCTTAATGAATATGAGGGGAGTCAAAAACTTTAAAGAATGTAAGTTAACGCATACCGTCTCATTAAACACAATATACCTAAGTGGGGTCATGGCGAGGCTATCCTTCTCGTTGGCTCGCGCCCCCGCCTCTAAGAGCAGAGTGATGGCGCGCATGTTGTCCGTTTGCACAGCGTAGTGGAGCGCCGTTCGGCCCGTCTCATCCTTATCATGTATATCGACTCCGTTTCTAGAAAATAGATCCGTTTTACCGGAAGACGAGCAGTAAGCCCCCGAAGTGAGTGACGAAGAAAATAAATGACTTCTGATTCTGATTCTCGTGCAGGTTGCGCTGATCTGAGACCTGAGTGGCGAGCCGTGGGGAGGCCTATGTCCAGCAGTGGACGTCTTTTGGCTGAATTAATGATAATGATGACATACGTTTTGTAAAAATGTGCGACTTCCTTGACAAAAGTGAATCGCACTTTGGAAAGAAGATCCGGTTAGAAGGACCTACGAAGTACGAATTCGCAATAGTGGCATTGCCATTTCCACAAAAAAATATAACTGGTGGATATCTACAGTGGTCACCAACATTTCCTTATTTTTTTTGCAATATATATATTTTAGTTAAATAAATATTGCAGGTAAGTAAATTAGGTACCTATTCTACCTATATATTCTGTGCGTCCAATCGAGTTCACAAAGTGATTCTATAGTGCACGGAAAAGGAATCTCCCTATCGCTTCTCGGATGAAGAACCTGTTATTCAGGACGACAAAAGTGACTGCTAAGTGCGTCCGTAAATCCCAAAGCCTAACGTCGTTTGGTGAATAAAGTTAGATAGCTGACCCTGCCTGCCCAGTCCTGTCGTGAACGTGTATGAGCGAGTGCATGGATGGATAAAGTGCGCGCTTCTTGGAATTGTATTGTACTTACGTACGAGTAAGTTGGTCTCACACAAAAATTAGGAGACTGCATGTCTATATCTTTAGAATGAGGCTCCAGGGGTTATATTCGAAGTCTTAAAATAGGGATCTCTGTTCCCTATAGGATCACTCACGCGTCAAGTTGAATTTTAAATCTAGCTACTTACTTAAAGTTCACGCGACTCGTGAGCGATCCTATAGGGTACAGGGAGATTCCTATTTTAAGACTTCGAATATAGCCGCCCTATATCATGCCGTATTCCAGGACATTTTCAGGGCAATCACCTAGCACTCAAGTGGCTGCAAGTTGTGGCAA
The DNA here is from genome assembly GCA_963971205.1 of Aethes cnicana. Lineage (NCBI taxonomy): Eukaryota > Metazoa > Arthropoda > Insecta > Lepidoptera > Tortricidae > Aethes > Aethes cnicana. Next base: position 5,087,272 of record OZ020287.1, on the reverse strand, counting down.
ACTAAAAGGCAAGTATGGATAATGGAGTCACCTGATACATCGTTCGAGTCTTACATCATCGCCTTTTTCCGCATAAAGTAGAAAATCGTGGTCCGTGTGGATGAAATCGACCGCGTCGCCCAATTTCTCCTCGGAACCGCGTGACCGCAAGGCGTCTTCGGATTGGTAGTGAAGAGACCTCAGGGATCCCGGAAATGATGGTATGCGAACGTCCAGCGAACTATCCGACGGTACTGCGTCAAAGAATACTAGTGTGAGTAGCGATAGTTTCGAGCTTAATTTATCATCATTCCCTTGCCTTTTTTCCACGTTACGTGGGGGTCAGCACATCTCTTCTTCTTCCATTCGCTCCTACCAGCCTCCATCTATATACATCTCTCTGCTTAGCTTATTAATTAAGGGTATAGATATTTAAATGGGTGGACCGGACAATAGTTACGATCTACCATTTTTACTTTTGCGGACTAAACCGGATGACAACTGTTAGGGACCGAAGACCCTGAAAGTGTGGCCACGTTCCGAACGATGAATTATATTACGGATTTTAGGTTTATATAAGTATAAAGTGTTATAATATAGTGTATTCATCAGGATCCACGACGATATCAATTTACTATCAATAACATCATTGTGGATCAAAAAGTACGTACTTACCTACCTATCGAGTATGAAGTAAATACATTATGCCGTATGAATGAAATGGGATTGAACACAATAAAAAATACGTTACGATACAATAAAATACGTTTCATCATTCGTAATATTTGTATTTCCATATATTTATGACGAAGTTTATTTATTTCTACGTTAGGTACTTCATTTGCATCTATCACAGCACTTCTTCATGTGAAGAATTATTGTAATTATTTAATCAATTGTGCTTTTCAGGGCTTCTTTCTTTAGAACTGCCAGGATCTGCATTGTCAGATGGAAGAGCAGCAGGTCGTTCCCCTTCCATAATAGTTTCCATTTTAGGCACACTTTCAAGGAGAGATGGTGTTCGTGTGGTAGATGGTACGCTGTGTAGTGTTAGATTTTTATTTTTCAAATATGCTAGAACTATCGATTTTGAACCAACAGTTGTAGAATCTATATTTATATCATTATCACTCTGTAAATTGATATCCATCATTTGCACCTCGTTTAGGGACTCTGATCCATGTTCGACTAATGATGGCATGATCTCTAGTCGATGGTCTTTGCTAGTGGAACGTCCATCGTGGGCAGACTGAGTATTTTTCTTTAGTACTGTCCGCTTTAGGATTCTTTTTGGTTTGATGGCTATTTCCGAGGGCGGTTCGGCTACGCTGTTCGAATGCAACACGTACAATTCGTTATCAATGCCAGCAGCTGATACATTTGAGTTCAGTAAGGTGATGTCGTCTGCGCTGTAAAGAATATGGAACTTAAGTGCCGTGAAGACCCTTTCCAGTTATGTAGGTACTGATTCCAATGGGACTTTTATTGCAGAGGTAACTTTGCATTGGATTGTTCGATTGTCGGAGAATCGTGCGTGCGTCTGACGAGTCGGTAACGGCTGTACGTTCCGGAGTGATCTTCCCGTTCCAACAGTTGTCTTCTGTGCACTTTGAGCAAATCTGCGATATGGTCAGGTAGCACCCGGTCAGAGTAAACGTTGTAAAGAAACGATTGGAATAAATCTTTGCCTAGACGTTTCAAAAACATTCCTACATAACTAAAGAACCAATAAAATGAGTCATACTTCGTCCGCGTCGAGGGCCCGACATCCTCGACAAAAGGATTGCTGGTGGATGTGGCCGCGTCAAGCCGAGTGATCTCCGTGTGAATATTGCTTATTGTTCTATGGTCCTCTCCATTCATATTATCTTAATAAAACAAACGATATATCCTAGTTTAGTAGTTTAGCTTAACTTAATGGCATTCAATAGCACAGCACAATGAAAACCTAATGTAAATGACACTGACATTATAACATAGAACATTTTTTACTTTGATTTTATTTAAATATCCAGAACTTCGTGAAGTCTTTAGTAAATAGTATCCCATCAAAACATAAATGTGAAATGAGAGCAAAATGCAGTATTATTTGTCGTGTTTGTCGTTGTCGATTTCACCAACAAAAGAATTGAGATCTATATATGGGTGCCATGGGTGCCAAGTTATGCGAGTTACCTACTTGGGATGTATTTCAAGATCAAGATCTGACTTGGCTAAGTTTTAACGTACCTAACTACAGCTATGTTATATGTGTCTTAATCAACTTATCTTCGTTAAGTCATACGCTAAACACTGTCGGTACCTTTATTTCTACTGACTTATACCGTTTGGTTTATAGATAGATGTACGTGTACCAATACGTAGGTGTATCTAAATTTTAGTTTGTGAAAACTAGCTGATATAGAAACCTCTTTGAACTATTAGTACCTTTTATTTTCTCCGATTGTCATGTTGTGACATTAGTCATTGTATATGTCGAATTCAAGCTAATTAAAGCCAAATTCTGTATTGGTTAATCGTTTCACTATGCAACAATTTAATTAGCTTAAATAATGGCCGACAAAAATAAAACTCCTACGCCTACGATGTCTAGGTACCTAAAACCCGAGAAGTTCGACGTAGAACCCACCGCCTCAGGAGCGGACCTGCAGTGGGCCCACTGGAAGTATACGTTTAACAATTTTTTACTCGAGGAAATTCCGAACGGTACCGACTCCCTAAAGGTAAAGCTTTTAATGAACCATCTTTCCGCAACCATCTTCCCGCACGTCTGCAGTTGCTCGACTTACGATGATGCCATAAAAGTACTAGATAAAATGTATCTCAAACCGAAAAAGGAAATATTGGCCCTCCACCTGCTTGCTACACGAAAACAAAAATCTGGTGAATCCATATCTGACTATGGCAGGTCACTCCGACTCTTGGCACGTGATTGTAACTTCCAAGCTGTTACTGCTACAGAGCACGAAGAGCATGCTATTAGAGGTGCTTTTGTAACGGGAATACTGTCGCTGAAAATTCGGGAAAGATTGCTTGAAAAACATACTCTTACCTTAGATGAAGCTCTCGACCAAGCTCTTTCCTTAGAGACTGCAGAAAAAGACTCCCGCGCGATGACCTGTCCCATAAATGAAGCCAGCTTGAACGCTCTGCAAGCCCGAAAAGTATCAGAACCTGCGAAACAACACACTCAAAGCTCTCGATCAACTTCAGAACACAAAACCAATTGGTGCTGCTTCTACTGCGGTGGAACAACCTCACACCGAAGACCAAATTGTCCAGCATTTAATGCGCACTGCCAACTCTGCTCCAGAAAAGGACATTTTGCTAATGTATGCAGATCTACGAATACTGCAGTTAACGCCATTACCACTGAAGATTCTGCCGGTGACTCCGATAATTCCGAAGTGACTGCTAATGCCATCTCGGCTGCTTCTCCATCAAGCCTTTCGAAAGTGTGATATATAAGTATTATCTATGACTCAATACTTACTCTATGGCACTCGAGCTGTCATGGCGTACCAAGAACTAAGTTGTGAATACTTGTGAATTATGAAACTTAAGTAAATGTGTTAAAATAAACAATAACAGTATAAACTAAATACTTTTATTACATGGCGCAGTCGGTAAATTGTAATAAACATCAAGTTCGTGTGAAGGAAGTGAAAATAAACAAGATAAAATGGAAATGTTAAAACCTCCACCGCCATTGTGTCTCACGGGCGAGGTTGGTGAAAATTTCCGAAAATGGAAGCAGAGATATGAGTTATACATAGTAGCTTCTGGAGCTAGAGCCAAGCTGCAGGAAGATGGGATGGTAGCACTGCTGTTGCACACAATAGGGGAAGAGGCATTGGAAATATATAATAACTTCGAGTTTAAAGAAAATAAAAAAACCCATGAGGAAGTACTCAATAAGTTCGAAGAGCATTTCCTGCCTCAGAAAAATGAAATTATTTGCAGGCACAATTTTTTTGTGAGGGTCCAAAAAGACGAAACTTTTGACGAGTTTGTGACGTCACTTCGAACCTTGAGTGGTGATTGTGGGTTCGAAAGCCTAAAAGATAGCTTGATAAGGGACCAAATCGTGAGAGGAATAAAGGATAACTCAATAAGGGAGAGATTGCTAAAAGAGTGTAATCTGGACCTGCATAAATGTATACAAATATGTAAAAGCTATGAATTGGCAAAGGAACAACTGAAGCAACTCGGTGAAGTAACTAGTGATGACCATTCAGTAAATATTGTCAAAAACAGCACAGGAACAAATAATATCAAAGAAAGGAGCCAAGCAGAGGAGTATAAGCGTCCATGCTCGAGGTGTGGATATACACATGGTTTCAAGTGTCCAGCATTTAATCAAGTGTGCAAGTACTGTAAAAAGTTTGGACATTACGCAAAGATGTGTAGGAACAAAAGGTCAGTTAACTTTGTGTCTAAAAAAAGTGAAAGGTTTCCTAGTAGTGAAGTGGATAAAAGTGATTTGATTATAAACTCTGTAATTGTTGCAGGTATCAGCAAGAATGATTTGTGTGAATCGCTTCAAATAAATGGGTATGTTATTGACTGTAAATTAGATACTGGCTCTGACTGTAACATATTACCATTGAGAATTGTTAAACAATTAGGACTTGAAACTCAAATACAAGAAAATGTGTCAAACTTATACAATTTTGACGGAAGTAATATTAATTGTACTGGAAAAATAACTTTAAAATGCAAATTTATCAATGGTAAAGTGAATACATTGTTGTTCTATGTAGTTGAGAGTGATTTGTCAGTGCCAGTATTGGGAATTAATACTATATCGATACTTAAACTGTTAGAAAGGAAGTTTTTAAGAAAAGTAGGAGTGAATGAACAATCTAATGACTATACAGCTATGTTAAAGCAATTTGGTGATCTTTTTGATGATAAAACTCTAGGATTATTAAAAGATGTAGAATACAAAATTCAGTTAGTAGAGGGTGCTCGGGGCAAAGTTGAACCATGTCGGGGTGTACCAATTTCTTTGCACGAAACATTGAAAAAAGAGTTGGAAAAAATGAAAGACTTAGGTATTATAGATAAAGTATCTGAACCTACAGATTTTGTAAGCAATATTGTAATAGTTAAAAAAGATGAAAATAAAATAAGAGTTTGCTTAGACCCAAATAATTTAAATAAAGTAATCAAACGAGAACACTTTAAATTACCTACGTTTGAAGAAGTGTCAAGTAAAATGGCTGGTTCTGTAATATTCAGCAAGTTAGATGCTTCCACAGCATTTTACCAGACTAAACTGTCAGAAGACAGTGCCAAGTTATGTACATTCACAACACCATTTGGTAGATATTATTTTAAAAGATTGCCCTACGGATTATCTTCAGCACCTGAAATTTTCCACCGGCATTACAGTCAGATATTTGATTCAATAGAAGGGTGTGAGACTTTTATTGACGATATAATAATTTATGCAAAAAGTAAAGAAGAGCATGATCAGTGCCTACTAAATGTATTAAAAACTGCCCAAGAAAATGGTGTCAAACTTAATCTTAAGAAATGTGAATTTGGGGTGACTGAAATTAATTACTTAGGTCATGTACTCTCCAAAGATGGAATAAAACCAGATCCTCGTAAAATTGATGCTATTTTAAAGTTAGAAAAGCCGAAAGATGCTAAAGATGTTCAAAAAATACTGGGTATGATAACATATGTTGCCAAGTTTATTCCATCTTTGTCTCAAGTCTGTAGTCCATTAAGAAATTTAATTAAGAAAAACACTGAGTGGAAGTGGGGCACTGAAGAAGAAACTGCATTTTCTGAATTAAAAAATGTATTAATAAGTAAGCCAGTGTTGCAGTTCTTTGATACTAATAAAACTTGTAAGTTGTCAGTTGATGCATCTAAAGATGCTTTAGGCGCAGTTCTTCTTCAAAATGATTTACCAGTAGCTTATGCCTCCAAAACAATGACTCATACTCAGACCATGTATGCACAGATTGAAAAAGAAATGTTGGCAATTGTGTTTGGATGCACTCGCTTTCATCAGTACATTTATGGACAGACAATAGAGGTAGAAACGGATCACAGACCACTAGAAACGGTATTTAAAAAACCTCTTTGTGATATACCTCTTAGACTGCAAAGAATGAGGTTGCATCTGCAGAGATATGATTTAATAGTTAAATATAAGCCAGGAAAAGAACTATTGATAGCAGATACTTTGTCAAGAAATTGTGTTAAAACATTAGATAATGTCTTAGAAGGTGAAATTGAAATTAATGTTAGTATGGTTGTGCAAACACTGTCAATCACAGATGAAAAGCTTAGACTATTTAAGCAAGAGACCGAAAAAGATTGTGAGTTGCAGCAATTAAAAGATTATATGATTAACGGCTGGCCTGATGTGAAACAAATACCTAATTGTCTAAAACCTTACTTCACTTTTAGAGACCAACTTTATGTTTGTGATAATCTCATATTTAAAAATAACTGTGTTGTTGTACCTAAATCTCTAAGACTCGAAATGTTGGATAAAATTCACTACAATCACTTAGGAATGGATAAATGTAAGAGTAGAGCTCGTTCTTGCATGCTTTGGCCATACATGACAAGAGACATAGAAGACAAAGTTTCAAAATGTAATACATGTGACAGGTTTCGTAAACAAAATAGTAAAGAACCAATGCAAATTAGAGAAATGCCAGTTAAACCTTGGTCAATGTTGGGATGTGATGTATTTCATTATAGAGGTCAGGACTATGTGTTAGTGGTAGACTATTATAGTAAGTATGTTGAAATAGAAAAATTAAGTGATTTAAGTGCTGACACAACCATAGAAATATTAAAGTCTATATTTGCTCGCTTTGGTGTTCCTGACGTATTAATATCAGATAATGCAACAAATTTTTCAAGTTACAAATTTAAAAAAATTGCTAGAAGTTGGAACTTTATTCATAAAACAAGTAGTCCTACATATGCACAATCAAATGGTCTTGCAGAACGCTATATTCAAACTGTTAAAAATATATTCAAAAAAGCTGATCATGAGGGCAAGGATAAAAAATTGGCATTGTTAGAGTATAGAAATGGGCCTATATCTAAAGAATTAGATTATAAATCACCAGGAGAACTGTTAATGGGCCGAAAAATTCAGGGATTGTTGCCATGTTTTCAAGAACCAAATAGAGAAAATGTTAATATTCAAAACTCACTGTATATTAATGCTAGAAGACAAAAGTATTACTATGATAGAAACACTAAAAAGTTAAGTAATTTGTCAGAAGGTCAGAAAGTTATACTTCTTGATAATAATTGTAAGAAGCCCCATAAGTATGCTCAAGTATTGTCTGAAGATGTAAGACCAAATTCCTTCAAGTTGTTAACAGAAACAGGGCAACAGATTGACAGGAATAGGAAGTTTCTTTTTGATTGTAAAGATCAGAGCAAAATGGAAGTAAAGATGGATAAGCATATTGTTGATGAAGGGGCAAAGGAAAGTGAGCAGACTATAAACAATGAAAACATTGATATGTTTAACAACAATAACATAGAACGCAATGATTCATTGAATGAACCTAATATTAGTAACAGTCATACATATAAGTCTAGATTTGGTAGGACTATCAAGAAACCTGCACATCTGAATGATTATGTAATCTAAGAAATATAATTACATTACTTGTGTTTACTTCTGTTGTAGAAAAAGGGAGATGTGATATATATGTATTATCTATGACTCAATACTTACTCTATGGCACTCGAGCTGTCATGGCGTACCAAGAACTAAGTTGTGAATACTTGTGAATTATGAAACTTAAGTAAATGTGTTAAAATAAACAATAACAGTATAAACTAAATACTTTTATTACAGAAAGCCACTATCCCTGTTACACTCAACAACTATCACGCCGATGCTCTTATAGACACGGGGAGTTCGGTAAGTTTCATTGATGAAAAAATAGCCCAACTAATGCAACTAAAGCAGAAACCTCACAAGCAAGCTATTACGCTGGCCTCTCAGAACAACGTATCGTTCGTGAGAAGTGTTTGTTTTGCGACTATTGTAATAAATGAACATTCGCATAAGCACCGACCACTCCTAGTCGTCAGCAACCTATGCGCTGATGTTATTATCGGTCACGATATATTAAAAGAACACACCAGTCTTCAATTTAACTTCGGAGGACCCAAAGATCCCCTTGTCTGCAACGTGATGCAAGCCTCAGTGCCTCTCGCCTCGATATTTACCAATCTGTCTCCAAATATTAAACCAATTGCTGTAAAATCCAGGCACTATAGCGAACAAGACGAACAATTTATAAAAGAAGAAGTCTCGAAACTAATGGAAGATGGCGTAATCGAACAAAGCGTCTCCCCGTGGCGAGCTCAAGTCCTAGTAGCAGGAGGGGGTGCACATCGGAAAAGACTTGTAATTGATTACTCCATGACCATAAATAAATTCACAGACTTAGACGCCTACCCTCTACCACACATTGAAACGATTGTGTCGAAGGTAGCAAAATACAACGTTTTTAGTCAAATTGACCTAAAGAGCGCGTACCATCAAGTGTCAATCAAAGCAAGTGAAAAACCGTACACGGCGTTTGAAGCTGCTGGGAAGCTCTATCAATTCACCAGAATACCATTCGGCGTCACAAACGGCGTTGCTGCATTCCAGCGGACGCTTGAATTTTTATAAATTAAGATTAATTAGAAAAAGAAAAATTAAAAGGGACATTTACTTACCTCGATGATGTCACCATATGCGGGAAAGATAAAAGCGAACACGACAAAAACTTACTTAACTTCCAAGCGGCTGCAAAAAAGTATAATCTGACTCTAAACGAACAAAAATGTAAATTTTGTGCAGAAACCATCAGCTTGCTTGGATATACTATGTATTTCCCGCTCCCTGAAGACGCTGATAGCTTCATTGATAGCAATCGACGAAGACGGGATTCTGACAGTAGAGACTGACGCGTCAGAGTACGCGATAGCTGCTACACTCTCACAAGAAGGCCGGCCCGTGGGATTTTTCTCCAGGACCTTATCCAGTGCTGAGCGAAAACACCCATCGGTGGAGAAGGAGGCGTACGCTATTGTTGAAAGCCTTAGGAAGTGGCGACATTTCCTGATGGGGAAGCACTTCTTACTGATAACTGATCAACAATCTGTGTGTTACATGTTCAATCAGAACCACACAAGTAAGATAAAAAACGAGAAAATCCAACGTTGGCGCCTCGAGCTTTCTTGCTTTAAATACGATATAATTTACCGACCTGGTTCACAGAATACCGCTGCAGACGCGTTATCAAGAGTCTGCGCTTACATGAACACTGACAAGCTGCGAGAATTACACGCGCTGCTATGCCACCCCGGAATAACGAGGATGTATCATTGGGTGGGCTCAAAGAACCTGCCTTACTCAATCGATGACATCAAGATTATGACGGCCTCGTGTCCTGTGTGCGCCGAAGTAAAACCCCGCTTTATTAAGATAAAAGGGCAGCTAATAAAAGCATTGGCACCTTTCGAGAGATTGAATGTGGACTTTAAAGGCCCTCTGCCTTCAAATACAGAGAACAAGTACTTAATTACCATTATCGACGAGTACAGCCGATTTCCTTGGGCTTACCCCTGCAAAGATATGACATCTGGGACGGTCATCAAATGTCTGCGAGACCTATTCAGTATGTTTGGGCAACCACTGTACATCCATAGTGACAGAGGGAACTCCTTTATGTCCGAAGAACTGAAAACTTTCCTGAGACGGAACGGAATCGCCTCTTCTCGCACTACCCCTTACAACCCGCAAGGGAACGGACAAGTAGAGCGCCTTAATGGCAGTGGCGTGCACAGATATTTTAGACAGGGTAGACAACAAAATATAAAGTAATATTAGACTATCCAAATAGGTACCTATTCAGCATATTTTCTCATCTTTTCGATTAATAATGGCGTATACTTAAGTCAATGCAAATATCCATGTACCGAAACAATGGAAACAGAATAATCAGTGCACCCCGAGGGCCAAGAATAGTATTAGTATTTCGTATTCAAACTCGGGTTATCTTGTACCTATACCTATTTATATACTAAAATATTAAATATTATGAAATATTATTCGATTAAAACTTGCTAAAAGAAAGTTTTGAAAATGCACCATTTTCAATGGTTCATAGACAGCACAAACAATAATCGCTGTTTACAAAATATTCAGTGTAAAAAAACTTTCCTGTTTATTAGTATCAATATTTTCAAAGCACAAGAACAAACCAAACAACATCATAGTCTAAACATTAATTAATAACAAAAAAGATAAATAGAAAAACGACAAATAATATTACAACAACAATACGTATACGAAATGCTGCAAGCGCTTCGAAAAGACATGTCTAAACTCCGCCGGTATGCTTGCGTGCGTTTGGTTCATACGCCTCCCGTTAGTTGGCGCTGTCGTCGTGCACACTGGCAATATGATGACGCACGCAAGGACGTTTTTGGACGGAAGACAGAATAGTGTCCGTCTTTCTCGTTGAAGGTGCGTAGCGGCGCTAGTGTATTGAATTGCGACTGTCTTCGGATGTAACTATCGAGTACAGAACAGTACAAAGGATACGATGGTGACCCGATGGATGGAGCTGTTTTGTAATTTAAGAATTTAAGTTAATGCGTAATGTACTGATATTTTATATGTAGATGAAGCTATTAGGTATCATAATAAAGCAAATTAGATAACGTTGGGTAGGGTAGACAGTGTCTTTTTGTCTGTATGGAGTGCACGCCACTGCTTAATGGGACGCTGTGGCGCGCGGTACAACTCAGCCTCCGTTCCAATAGCATGCCAGTAGAGCACTGGGAACGTGTCTTGAAGAACGCCCTCCACGCTGTCCGTTCACTCCTCTGCACGTCTATTAATACGACCCCGCACGAGAGGCTGTTCAGCTACACACGTAGATCACCAACTGGAGAATCGATGCCTTCTTAGCTAGCGCCCGGCCCGGTTCTCGTCAGGAACAATGTCCGTTCCAAAAACGATCCATTGGTGGAAGAAGCAGAGCTTTTGGATTACAACCCACATTATTCAGTGATTCGAAGGTCAAACGGCGTCGAGAGCATAGTCTCCAACAGACATTTGGCTCCTCTTCCCAATGATTCGCGTTCCTCAACTGAACAGAGAGACGAAACAATTTCAAATTCAGATACTAGTACTACTGATTCTTCGACAGATTATGAAACAGCAGACTCTACTCCAGACCCACAAAGCAGAGACCCCTTGGTCAGCCCATGTGAAGCTACTTCACCTTCTCCTGCTGCAGGAGAAGGAACGTCGGCCCTCGGAAGACCTAAGAGGAATCGTCGGCCTCCAGCTCACCTACGATTCACCTACCTATCACCTACTATTTTTATGATTATTGTTAATAATTATATTATTTGTATTGTTTTTTTTTTCTATTTATGCAATTGATTGGGTAATATCTGGTTCTTTTTTATTTTTTTACGTGTACACATACTCTTTTTATTAGTTATGATATTCGTTTGACTTTCTATTTCTGTGATAAATGCTTTTTTTTTTTAATATTACATTTGAATTATTATTATTATTATACTTATTTAGAATTTATATCCCTATTATTTTATTGTTATAATTTTAAAGTTTAATTTTATTATTGATTATAGGTACTTTTAGCATTGTGTATGGTAATTTTAATATATAATTTAGTATTAAGTAATATTCGAATACAATGTAAAAATTGTTTGTGAATAAATAAATACAAATACAATACAATACAATACGTGACTTTGTTGTGGGACAAGAAAACATAGACGGGGAGAATGATATAGAAACCTCTTTGAACTATTAGTACCTATTATTTTCTCCGATTGTCATGTTGTGACATTAGTCATTGTATATGTCGAATTCAAGCTAATTAAAGCCAAATTCTGTATTGGTTAATCGTTTCACTATGCAACACTAGCCAAGTCAAATCTTGATCTTGAAATAGGTACATCTCATAACTTGGCTATAGATCTCAATTATTTTGTTGGTGAAATCAACAACGATACATACGTAATATTGAACTTGGCTCATTTGACATTTATGTTTTGATGGGATATCATTGCTTTTTGTACGGAAATTATTATCACCATCCTCCGACCACCTACGAACACATGCCCAACTACTTACTAGGGCCTACTCCGTTCAAACTGGACCGTGTAGTATTAGCACAATTTCTTTTTAGTACTAATTTTCAGCAAGTTTTTTGATTTTTCCTTTGTTATACGCCTAATGAATAAGTAAGTAGTCGATCTTTATGCAGGAAGCGGGTTAGAGTTTTGATCTATAGGTCATTGAATCAGTGAGTCTGTGATAAAAATGACCTAAATAACCGTTAGAGGTGTGTTTATAAAATTTGGAGCACAAATGTACCTCGCAAGTCTCAACATAGGTATGAGCCAAATTTGACGTTTATGTAAAATAGTTTTTGAGTTAAGAGGTGGTCTAAAGTGGCTCCAAAGGGTTCGTGTAACGTTCTGTTGCTTGAACTTGGCTTTGACATGCTACCGCGTGTCTATATCAAGTGATGGAAAATTTGGTCTGATTTGGTTTGTAATTTTTGTTGTGTGCGGTATAGAAAACTGTAGTGTATCGAATAAAACAACATTTATTCAGTTAATACTAATTTAATACACCAAGTTTATAATTTACACATACTAACTCATTTTAGGTATAATTTAATTTAATAAAATATGAAGTTTAACTTCACCAAAATTACTTAGAATATAAATATTCCGGAATTCTAATTTTGCTCATCAATTTATCTTGTTTAATTAATTGATTAAATATATATATTTTTAGACGTAAGTAGATACGCAGAACAGATATGCTGAAAACGAGGTAGAGGCAGTCTAGTCGCAAAATAGCCTTAGGTATTTAATACAGGAGGCTGAACGAAACAATCAACACACCCTCTTACGGCTCTTTTCTCAACTTGTGCTATTTTTTTTTGTATAAAGATTTATATTTTTTAGGCCTTCCATCTTCTATAATATTAAGACTGAATGACTCGTAATTTTATTGTTACACACTAAGAAGTGTCACCGTGTCTAATGCTATCACGTATCTCTAAACTGGTATCCGCTACAAACTGCGAATTAAATGCGCGACAATCTCCCTCTCCAATTGCCATAGAGGCGTCCATCCGACAAGTTTATTGTGGTTGACATCCGTCGATGCGTTTGGGAAGGGCATTAGGTGTCCTAGTTAGTTGTTAGCGAGGAATGGACACTGGAGTAGGTGGACTGTTTAAAGTATCAGTCGCCGATAGACCGGGATGTCCTCCTCTTGCACGCGGGGCGCTGAACGAAGAAGCTCGGCCAGCGTGTAGAGGTCGTCGCGAGGCCGGTAGCTGGCAGGCTGGCGCGCCATGCTGTCGGAGCGCTTCCTGGCCACCATGAAACGCTTCATCTTGTTGGCGTACTGCCTCTTACGCCGCGCTTCTTCATACCTCTGAGCCAGCTCAGCCGGGTCAACGGGATAAACATCAGGGTAGCCGTGAGCGAGGGCCATACGATTCTGTTCCGAAAAGTAAGAAGAGTGATGCGGGTACTCCCGTTCATGCGAGTTGAGCACCACCGGCTCGTTGTACCACACGTCCCCATTCTCGTCGACTTCGGGCTGATCTTCTTCTACCGAGTTGACGTGTCCGTAGTACCGATCCGCCGGCCACTGGTTAGCGTTCCACTGCTGTTCCTGCTTCCTGCGCTCTTGAGCTTCCCACATATTCAGTAGAGCTCGGACGTCCGCCGCGCTTAGGCCCGAGTCTCGCTTGCGACGATCCGAAATGGGCCTTTAAGAAAAGCAAAATTATTTCACCATTAGAAATCATTTACAGACACAGAGAAGCTAGTTCTATGTAGCTTGATCTTACCGGAAGTTTTTCTTATTGCCACCCGAGTTTTTGGTGGCGGTTTTGGCAGAGGCGGCGGCACCTCCGACTTTTGTTCCACTGCCGCGCTTGCTGCGGTGAGCGTCGTGGTTGTGCGACGCCGAGTCTACCGGCGAAGGAGCATCATGCGCCTCGGGCCTGGTGATAAGGTACGAGTATAACGTATATGTATGACATATAGGTCCCTATTTCATATAAATTCCCATATAAATTGGGGCTTACTTACTTAAGGTTTTTCTTGCCCGAGCCGTTCTTGGTGGCAACCTTGGTGGCAGCGCCGGCGCCTCCAACCTTAGTTCCGCTCCCCCGCTTTCGTCGGCGCGAGTCATACCCAGCGGACAGGCCCTCCATAGCTGGGGGCTCTGCGTAATACCCATTCCCCATGATCACATTGTCGAGTACGCCAGATGATGGTGGGACATCATAACGCTGGGATACATCTTGATCATAGCCCTCAGAGTTGCCTACAAGTAAAATTTGTACAAATATATTTATTCAGTTAGCCTAATTTAGAACCTCCTCCTTGCTAAGATGTTACCATTATGAGGAAGACAAAGTAATGCTCTAAGTATAAGGAATGGTCAATATATTAATGAGCTGATAAACTCCGAAGGCCATATTATCAAGAAGTTGTTCAGAGTAGAAAGTAGCTGCCTATATTCTATTTTTGGTGGTGGTGGCACAGTATATAAGTTGATAAAGGCGAACAATAGAGGTAGCTACATGACACAGGCATCGGGAACTGTCCCATTAGAGAACGTTGCATTTTAGTAGGGCTCGCTTTATAGCCATTGTTAGGTACCTTCTTCGCTTAGAGCGAGCTGATACGGTCCCAGGTCGCTTTTGTCGCTCTTGTTCTCGAATAACGATGGTCGGTCACCCTCGTCATCTTTTGCTTGGTCCCAATTGTTAGGTAGTTCACCAATAGGACCGGCATCTAAAATTATCGCATGCCGAATGTAAGTATGAATTTTGGTGTTTTTAGCAAACAAAAAGAGACACACGAACCAGTAAGGGATGTAAAATATCACAAAACTACCTATGTGATTTGCACGTAAAATCTTATTCTGCACACGCACAGGGGCTACATTCGTAGTCTTAAATAGGGACAGGGAGATTCCCTATAGGATCGCTCACGCAATGCTTTAAAGTTCAACTTGAGCGCCGCGTGACGCGTGAGCGAATATAGCCCCAAGATTTCCTTATTTTGAGACATGGAATTTCATGTGATCTTTTTTCAATCTTCGTAAAATTTCGCTATTTATAGGTAAGTATATTTTTCAACTACGTTAGTAATTGTAATTGTAGATTACCGAATTAATATTGGGACACAGTATTGATCTATCATCAATTACGAACATTTGTTATCCCCCGGAATATAGGTACGCATTAAGTAGCTCAATAAAAAAACTCAAACAGTCTTTTACGTTACAATTTACAAATCAATAATAGGTCTAAAAATAGAAATAGATTTCCAGCTTCCCATATCTGTGGGAGTACTCGAAGCCCAATAGAAGAACTACGCAGCATTGGAGCGGCGCAGAAGAGACACCTGTTGCTAATTTTAGAGCGCAGCAGGGCACCGGTTAATCGATACATGATAACAAAACAATATTATGACACCGATTTACAATCTTTGACTGAGAAATAAAGAACCTATGTTCTTTATTTCTCGGCACTCAGCTTTATTTATTTATTTCTCAACAGCACATGAAGACTAGATGGAAAATTCACGAGTAATTATGGTTACAACTTAAAACAAAGAAAAATGTCAAGAGGTGAGGTCGATCCATAACATACCTTTATTCGTAGGCGTTGGCACGGCTTCGACGATCAGGAAAACCGCGAAAAACGCGGTTAAAGTAATGGGTAACATATTCGCGACGGTGCTTGATGCTCAATTGTTACCTATTTAAACGTTAGGCAGACGACCGGATGCGATTGTGAGGTGACCGCTTGCAAAGAGCGAATGTCGAACACCGGAGCTCACTGGAGAGATTACCCCGAGCCTCTGCCTGTCGATAAATTCATAGCATGCGCAGTGAGTGCCTCGCACACAGAGCCGAACTGAGCACAGTAAACAGCCTCTGACGCGCACACTTGGCACCTGACCTTACCCCTTTAATGTCTATAATAATCTCGTTACAGACTTACACCCCTCGGGAATAATAAAGTAATTAGAACTTGATTGCTGCTCTATGACTTTAAATAAGTCTAGTTAGCCTAGATGTACCAAGTCAAGACGTATCTTCTACACCACACCTACCTACTTAAGTATTAAAATCTCATCACATCATGCAATTCCTTGAGACAAAAATCCTTCACTAGACCTTCGCTAGAGCCTAACGTGTTCAAAAATATGGGGCACTCTATGGGCGTACGCCCCCCGGATCTTGGTCTTCCCATACAAAACGCCCTGAAAAAAAGATCTGCTTCTGCTACATAACCTCTCCGTCTCACAAACCGTTCCTGCGCCTCACGCATCCATTGGATTCCCGCGACATTCATTTCGGCGCTCCGTCTTGTTGAAGGTCTAAAAAGAGCGTATCTTCCGCGACGCGGTCGTCAGTCGAGAACTTTCTTGACCCCATTGACGCCTCAACTGCTACTTTAGATTTGCAATTCTTGCTATGTCGGTGAGGGCTAGTCACTAGTTCTACTGCTGATACAGTAATTTCTGACTGAAGTATGAATAATTCATGAAGTAGAAGAAGAAAAACATTCACTACGCACATTGAAGACACATACATAAGACACATAAAAGACACAATAGATATTACAAGAGTAGATAATAAAAAGTGTTGGAAAACTAGAAAAGGTTTCCGTCGAGACGGCGGACGTCGTGCTTATTAATTTCGATACATTAAACATTACGAGCCTGCGACAATCAACCTGGCAACTAGGTTCAGCTCTTCGCTTTCCGGGTAGTGGAAAATTCCAAGCTCTCAGGAATTTTATTCGTCTGCTTATTAATGTGGGTATAGTACCTAGGCATGTTGATTTTACATTGATTATAAGCTTGTTCATTTTTGACTGCCGTCAAATAACAAAGTTTTTTTACTAGCTACCTACCGACATTTCTGGTCGTTTCTTCTTAGCGCGCATATCCCAACACATAGTTAAGTACTTAAGTGAGGGACTTGGGTAGGTACTTTAGGATAAGGGGCCTATGACAGATATCGGTCCTGGGCATCGACTCATCTTTTGGTTCAGTCCATATACCGTCCGTCCGTCTGTCCGCACTATTGCTCGGAGATGCTTATATCTAGAAAGCTGTAATTTGGCATGAATATATATATGTCGGAGAGTCGCGTGGGGCCGCGCGACATCATCATAGCAGGCTAGTGGAACTAGGCACGAGCGTCTATGCGGTATCATCTGATGGATAGGTACTTATCCTCTTTACCGCACCGTGGGCGTCTCACGTTGTCAGGAGCGTAACTGAGCCGATGTAGGAGGCACTAGGTAGTACTGTAGCTTCAATAAAACGTTACACGTTGGTCTTATTCCTTTTATTCACCTTCGCTTATGTACAGTACGTAGAAACGTTACATAATCACAGACTTGATCACCGTTATTACGATACTAGGCTAACGTCCGATTGCTACGCGAGTTAGTAACAGAATGAAGCAAGTGACAGCTTTGCTTTGACAGGTAGGCTGACAGCTCGACTCGACTGATCTGAATAGACTGACCCCACTACGCAGTGAGTGTCTCTTTTATAGCCTTGACGTTTAAAAGGAAGTTACGTCACAGAAGGTGAACCGACCACGCTGGGAAATGCTTTATGCATACCACCTGCCATTGTGGTTATGTGGGACTCGCCGATTATTCGGAATACCCACTAAAACCCAGCGTTACTTTAATCTAATTAATTTAAATTAGATATTTCGTTCTTCTTTCTCCGACTCTGCGACACGGCCATTCTGACTTCTCACACGTCCTCGTGGGAGGCAACATCTGAAATAGGTAAAAAGTCCCACGGGAGTAAAACGTTCGCTCGGCTATCCTGACCAACAAGTAAGGATTGGTCAACCAAAGGCAATTTAAAACGAAATTAGTTTAAACTTGGTTTTGTTGGGTAGAGCCACGTGTAGAGCATAACACATAATAAAGCAAAAGTTTTTGTAAAGTCAGGTAGGACTTAAAATTTGTATTTACCTTATGATTTTTACCAAAGAACTCAATAGATTATTTCTTAAATTCCTTTATGTAAAGTTTAATCAAAATTTCCATAAAAATCACAAATCATTCAACTACGGACGTCATTGTATCTGTTGGTCTATTTACTTTCATCAAATATCAAATCAAATCAATACTGCCCGTGCAGTCTACAACTATTGTCAACCGGACTAAAGCAACCCTATAGTGCTCACTTTAGCACTCTGAAACTATTGTCAAACGGACAATAGCATCCCCATAGTGCTCACCTTAGCACTCTGCAACTATTGTCAAACGGACAATAGCAACCCCATAGTGCTCACTTTAGCACTCTGCAACTATTGTCAAACGGACAATAGCAACTCCATAGTGCTCACTTTAGCACTCTGCAACTATTGTCAAACGGACAATAGCAACGACACGAATTCTAAGAGAATAGAAAACTAAAATAGCGCATACTCTACATATTGACTCTACATATTGACTCTACATATTGACTCTACATATTGACTCTACATATTGACTCTACATATTGACTCTACATATTGACTCTACATATTGACTCTACATATTGACTCTACATATTGACTCTACATATTGACTCTACATATTGACTCTACATATTGACTCTACATATTGACTCTACATATTGACTCTACATATTGACTCTACATATTGACTCTACATATTGACTCTACATATTGACTCTACATATTGACTCTACATATTGACTCTACATATTGACTCTACATATTGACTCTACATATTGACTCTACATATTGACTCTACATATTGACTCTACATATTGACTCTACATATTGACTCTACATATTGACTCTACATATTGACTCTACATATTGACTCTACATATTGACTCTACATATTGACTCTACATATTGACTCTACATATGACAATATGTCACTACACAGTTCTCTACACATGTCTCTACATGAGTCTCTATACACGTCACATAATGTCTTCACATAATGTTTCTACATATGCCCCCGCATACACCTCCACATAATGTCCCAAGTCTCTACATAAGACTCTAGACTATACATAAGGCTCTCTCCGTAAATACCACATAAGGCTTCCCATAAGACTAAATAGGCCTCATATAAAGCCGCACATAAGGTCCGACATAAGGCTCTATATAACTCTACATAAGAGTACTACTACGACTTTACATAGAGTATGTATTCATTGATTTGCAATTTAGTTTATCGTAATCGGGCAAGCCAAACAAACCCACTTAAGTGTCGGTATACCCAAAAATACCAATAATTGATCATATAAATGGTCTTAAAGAGAATGTTCTTTCTTTAGTGAGTCAAACAAACAATAGTTAAACGTACAACACAGTGTACTACGTACCGCTATCATTCATTAATGGAATTGTCAATACCAAATTTCAATAAACTTCTGTACACTCATTACAATAAGATAAAAAACGGATAGTTATTCACTATTAATTGTTTTTAACTTATGCACACTATGTGCACTTTATAGACCAGTCTGTTTACTTAAAACAGAAATTACTGATCATACAACAACTCGATAGTATTTACAGTTAATAACAACAATAATTGGAATTAATTCTTCATTTCACCAATGAGAGAACACTCAGCAAAACAAAATGAAAGTTGCTCACCGGATAGTATAGCACACCCAAGACAGGTTGCACAGCACAAGCATCAACACACTTGCAGCGGCTGGACCAATAATGCTCAGCCCGTGGTGCCCAGTAGCACCGTTCGAACCAACCGGCCTTAGCAAAACGGTCAGGCAGCGAGTCGTCATGTGCCCTGATAACGTCTTTTTGCCATCTGAAATACACCAACACAAGCTGAGGTATCGATGCACTACATTAAACTGTCGAGTAAAATGATTTTAATACGCGTAGGTACATAGTCAAAATATCATTTGTCATGATTATTTTCTGTTTAAAATTAAACGTTATTGAGAGGCTCATCTCAAACTATTGAGTGCACATGTACTGAGTAACTTCAGTATTCTATCATGTAAATTATGATGGCAAATCACTGAAAACACTAGGGTATGTTGCAAGTAATTCAATTACATTAAAAAATAATAACACAATAACCACGTACTATCAGCAACAAAGAGTATTGAATAACTTTGCTACAGAATCGTTCTGACAATTAGTAATAGAATAAAATGAAAACAACCCACCGGATAATCCATCGACTCGTTCACACCACATCAAATTCACATTCAGCTTTGCATTATTTAAGATCGGTCTGAAGATTCCTACGGCAGTGGAAAGTTGACAATCACTGAGCGCAACCTCACAGCACAGCATACATTTTATTTCAAATCGACGCTGTCTTTGTTCGACCGCGCTGACACGACTGACGGGAATGACGTGCATCAGTGAGCGCACGATTTCACTTAATATTTCAAGATACCCTCATATGAGGTGATTTTTTTCAATTGTTCTAAAATTCATTTCCAATGCGTAAACAGTCACTGTACTCGATGTGTGCCATATTTGTAGGGGTTTTAAGAATACCCTCAAATCGCAACATTTATCACAAAAATTAAAAATAACTTCGTCAACTTGATTTTCATGTAACGGGCATGAACTGGTAATATTTGCTCTTGCACTTCCAACCCCGCGTTCACGAACCCACCTTCGATCTTATTTTAAGCTTCTTTTGGAACTGTTGCATATAGAAATAATCTATTAATAAATGTGATGCACGACCCAGAGGGCGCCTGCAGCTCACTTCCTTTCCGGCGGGCGAGCGGCGTAGACGTGTCTCTGATTTGTGTATCTACTCGCTGATTCTTGTGTTTTATTGATCACCCATTGTGCCTATAATACTGGACACCACATTGGCGACGAGTAAAAGCGCAGTGAGTAAAATAACAACTCAGCTAATTTACCTGTACACGGATACTGGTCAACATAAATACACTTTTATCATATTTAAATGGAAAGAAAATAAGTAATTCACTTTACATTGTGCTGATCCAAAGCATAAAACAACTGATTGCATTGTGTTACGAAATATTTTGAGTTAAGTAAAAACATAAAATGAACCATTATATTCACCACTTCCGCATTTCGACACACTTATTTAAATTATCTTGTACTTTTTCAATAAAATATGGACTATAATTTACTATACTGTACTGTATAAATAAGCCTTTCAGCAATAGATAATTTAAATGACAAGAAACAAAAGTGCTAACATGATTGTGACGACTAAAAGAAAGTAATGTATTGCACGTCCATAAACATGTGTAATGTAACAATGTGTGGCCTGTTGGTGGGTCAAATTATAAATAAATATATAAACATCTTAAGTACACAAAAACAATATTTTTCAACCACATAATTACCTGCTTTCCTACTTACGAATGTTGACCGGATCTGTTACAAAGTTGCCGCTAATATAAAACTACCCATTTCTCGATCGAAAATACAACCACAATATTACCGAGTGGTCGTCGTGAAGTGCCCGATCATGAAACAGTTCCCACTTATGTTTTCATAAGTAAATAAATTTAATTATACCTGTGGTAATATGTTCTTGTTCAATGAACACAACAACAATTCGAGGTGTATAATGTTTCGTCAAGGTTCTCACCTCACCATCGTAATTTATAAAATAAAATGTTAAATAAAAATAAATAAATACCTTGGGACATTTTACACAGATTGACCTAGCCCCGAACTAAGCAAAGCTTGTACTATGGGTGCTGGACAGCGATATGGATACTTATATGGAGAGGTGCATGCATATATAAATACTAAACATCCATGACTCGAGTACAAACATTTGTGCTCATCACACAAAGTTTTTCCCGAGCGGGATTCGAACCCGCGACGGTTGGAACAGTGTGCAGGGTCACTACCAACTGAGCCAAACCTGTCGTCATGTTGCTTGTCTATAATCAATTACACCAAACTACCTACCTACTTTTATTAGTAAAATAAATGGCTATTCACGTGGTAAAATTGGAAAATGCTTGCTAATACATAAGTACCAATCTACCTATAGGGTAAAATAATTAATTAATTGTTGTATAGTCGGATACTCTCACAATGATTACCATTTTATACTTAATTGTACATATTTTGGTGTGGTTCGTCCTAATCTAATCATTTTAGGTTTATACCAATTATCAAAAACAGTATCCATTATACAAACAACAAAAAATATGCATGTATGTATTAGCCAAGTCGGAGAAATCCGTCAAAACCACCGCAAGATACAAGATGAGTTATCACAGTTCATAAAGTACTTCAGCATAGGCTGACAACTTATTATTGTCAATGATTGATTTGTCAGCTTGTGTGTACTAATGGTCGCATCCTCCGGCCCTCGGAGTTTATGTCAACCGGGAAATATCATCGTTGATCAAATTCTTATTGTGTGGTCCTCCTTTAAATTGGTCCTAAAACAATCAGTTGTCTATAAAGTCGGAACACGGACGATGGTTTTTCGTGATAACGTCATAAGAAATGTATGTCCAGTAACGCTACAATAATGCTACATTGCGTCATGTTTTCGTGGGCGCAGCCGGCGTTCATCAATTTGCGGGACAAAAGATAGTACTATTGAAAAGCATTTAAAAAATAACAATGTATTGCAATGGACCTTATTGACGAGATCAACTACACAATCAAGCCTAAAATATTGGCAATAAAATAAAATAAACAAAAAATAAAAGTGTTCAATCTCTTTGGAAGCCACATATTATTGGCCTAAACAGCGACAGCAACAACTCATGGACTTATAAATGAAAGAAGTATGTGACATGCAGGTTTGCCGGTGCCATAAGTTCATGTAATTGAATAAATAGACAATCGCAGGTGCCATAAGTATTAGCCTAAAAAGAAAGACTGAGTTCCACATAATCTTATGTAAGGCACTTAAAAAAAAAAGGGAGTATTATGTTCAGACTTGAAGTGCATACAGATATGTGTCACTTCATGTGCTTTACCTGTCATTTTGTTTCCGCCTTTAAAGCCAGTACTATCGTATGGCTAAATAGCCACGTACCTGATATTCGCTATGTGCAAAGTCAGTGTCGGGGATCAAAAACGATCGCAGCGTGTCACAAGCCCAAATAATAAATTTCTGACGGAATTAGTAAAGTGAACCGTCATATTTGCATTGCATTAAGTAGGTACAAGGTTTCTTTTAGAAATATAAATTTATTTATTTGAATTAGATGCAAGTGAGTCTATATAAAGCATACAATAGAAGAAACCATAACTATTTAACATTCCGAGTGTCTAAGTAGTCTTTTACAAAGTAGAAACATTCATTAATGAGCCAGCTATGAACTTTTTGTCTTTGTCTTTCGTTGTGAGATTTGATAAAGAGAGATACAAGTTTTTACGCTATAAATATTGGTCACGATGGTGGTTCCACTTGTTAGTTACGACTTTCATGGTCGACCAAAGAGTATAGTTGTATATTGCGCCGCCAACTTTGCATCCGCTAGTTGGCGTTGTCGTCGTGCACACTGACAATAATCTAATGTTCTTCCAGACGCAAATCGTTCAAAAATAAATATAAAATGGTGATAACTTTTCCCGATATTTTCTTTTAATGAAACTACCTAAGCTGCAAATAAATGATAATCTATCCACCTGTGAAGACTGCCTGATAATCTGTTCAGTACTGGCAAAGACTAGATAGCAGTCAGACAAACGAAAAAGTCGAAACTTACTCAGTTAATTTTAATTAACTTATTGCTTTAATGTACATTCATACATTCATAGGTGTTGCTTAAAAGTACATTGTCTTAGTCTACTAAATGACACAGTACTTACACCCTGTTAAAGTATTGCATTTTTGTTTACTTATGACTGGGAAACTTATAACTATTTGTTTACTTAAGTACTTAATGCTTTACAGTCTTTTATTACGACCAATGGTAAAATTAGTGAACCTAACTCGATTTAAACAGCAGATAGACAATTTTCCAGGGGAAACAAAGTGAACGGGTCAAGAACATTGAAAATATTTAACTTTACAAATCCCATGCCTGCGAGGAGACAAACAAAAAAAAAAAAAAAACAAAAAAAATTGGCGCTGTGTAAAATGTAGTAGTGAATATCGCAACAATAACATTGTCCGCCTAGGGACAAAGTATGCAAAAAAAAAATGTGTGGGTACAAAGGTCACATATGTGGGTACAAATTACGCATTCATGCTACCCTAAACAGCTGTATGAAATTGATTCAAATGAACAATTAAGATACATTTTCAGTGCTCGTAAAAAATGAAATATTAAGAAGATTTTTTACTTTATTGTATACTGCTTTATTTAAAATCTGTCCTCGGTATGCGTTATTCCTGACATGTTTTAGTTTTGTTCAAGTAATATAAATAAGTTTTTTTATACTCGTATGTAAATTGGCAAACGCTAATTACAGCCTGTAATAAATACCGGTTATAATTGCATTTGAGAAATAAGATGTCACTTACACATGCCATCATTGCTAAAGCACAACAAATAGGTGTAACAGCTATAGTGCCTTTAACGAATAGGTAAATAGAAAATAATAGAGATACCAAAAGGTCTTACCGGTATAATACCGGTAAAGGTTTAAGGGTGAAATGACAAATAGTGGTATTGTTGTCGATTGACTGAACCACTATACACAATATACTTGATATCCCATAAAAGCATACCTTACTCTAATCAGAGCTTTAGCGATATAAAACGATAATGATTACAAGTCATAATATGACTGTCCCCAAGAGAATCAAAGAAACATCAGCTCTTCAAAGGACTTTAATATAACACAGACAACAAACACAAACATCTCTATCAAAACATCATTTTAAAAATATTTATAAAAAAACCTAACCTATGATTGATTGATTGATTGATTGATTGATCATTTATTTCTTAATGAAAATTACATTACATTTACACACATATAAACATAACTTATGTATGGCCAGCAGTGCCGACAATGATAATAGTTGAGTAGTGCTACTGCAACACCACCAACACTAATAGATTAACTACCCTATATCCAGTGGGTTTAATAAAGCGTTGTTAAGATAAGATACATTTATTACATAGCGCTTGAGAATCACTGTTTTAAATTGT
Organism: Aethes cnicana; assembly: GCA_963971205.1. Lineage (NCBI taxonomy): Eukaryota > Metazoa > Arthropoda > Insecta > Lepidoptera > Tortricidae > Aethes > Aethes cnicana. Next base: position 5,062,090 of record OZ020287.1, on the reverse strand, counting down.
AAAGGAATTTATTGAAAAAAAAAAACTGTAATGTTTTGAAAATTTGCATGTCTTCGACAGACATTTTACTTAATACACACGAAATATCATCTCGATGAAAATATTCTGGCAAATAAATGATTCTTCTTCTACAGTATATACAAACTATATCTACGTAATATATTAAATTCTCGTGTCACAGCGTTTGTAGCGAGACTCCTGCTCCGAAACGGCTGGACCGATTCTTGTAAGGTTTGTGTGTATGTTCAGTGGGTCTGAGATTGGGACGTGGGTAAACTATTTTTCATTCCCCTAAGTGATAGCAAAACAACGTTTGCGGGGTCAGCTAGTATGTGTATAAATAACAACCACGGAAATATATTGTAGTAAAGTACATTGTCATACCCTCACCGGGTAAAATGAATTTATCTTTGACACCACGCATTATGTTGTATATTATCTGTACATGATGACGATGACAAAGAAATAAATAAATATGAATATGTCAATATAGTATAAGGAATAGCATTAAAACATAGTGTCCAATAGAATGCAATTATGCATATTTTAAGTAAGTAAGTAAGTAGCATTTTATTGTACACAAACACAAATTTTCCAAACAGAAAAGGTAGAATGTACCTACAAAGGAAACGTAGACATGAGTAGACAAATAAGAATGTTCAGAAAAAGAAAGGATAAACGAAATATAACTAATACATTATAATTTATAATGCAAAATAATGTATTTAGTCGACATTACTCTAAAGTCTATTTAATGATATTACATATTTTGTGTTTGTGTTGCTTAATTGGAGCTAAGATAGATACTGTAGCTATTTCACGGATAGTCTGCATAAGGTATAAGGGCATGTAATGTCGTTAATTTCAAACAAATAAGTGTCTTAAATGTTTTTACCCATGTTACGGATCTCATGCATATAAAAGAGTACGTACCTAGTTGGTGAAATTAAACTTATGAATGACAAGAAATACTCGTAACGCCTTGTAATCGTTTTAATGTCTGTTTCGTTACTAGGAATATTGTAGAAAGGAAGATATGACTTCTTTTTCTTATGTCTAAAATTAACTGTGAAAAAGGCTTTCTGCTTGAGTTTGTTGCGGCGCTTCTTCTCAAGCAATGGGTCTAGGAAGCGCTGGTAAATTCTTATTCTGACGTGTAAAAGTGCCCCTATGTGGCCAATTTGCTGAATAAATGATTGAATTTGAATAACTAATTATCTAAACAAAGAAGGGAAGTGGATTGAAGTTAGGAAAAAATATTTCTGTATAAAGTATTTACCACTTGTTATCATTCACGACGGAAAGAAAAAGGTTAAAGAAAATAAATGAGTTCCAGACTTCAACCCAACACCCCATACGGTTGTTAATTAATAATAAATTTAAATAAAATGTAAAATTAATTAATAATTCTGATTGGTAGAAAATGTAATAAATAACTATTAATATGCCTATTACTATACTTAAAATTATTTGAAAGGAAGAGATGTTGCATATAGAAATAATCTATTAATAAATGTGATGCACGACCCAGAGGGCGCCTGCAGCTCACTTCCTTTCCGGCGGGCGAGCGGCGTAGACGTGTCTCTGATTTGTGTATCTACTCGCTGATTCTTGTGTTTTATTGATCACCCATTGTGCCTATAATACTGGACACCACAGGAACAAATAACATTCACTGTAGTAAATAGCAACGCATCATAATCTTCATCTATTTTTTTTTAGCTCAGCAATTCCTTTAATGCCTCAATGTTTCGTTCTAATCCCACTTCTGATGTCGGAGAGTCGCGTGGGGCCGCGCGACATCATCATAGCAGGCTAGTGGAACTAGGCACGAGCGTCTATGCGGTATCATCTGATGGATAGGTACTTAATATCCTCTTTACCGCACCGTGGGCGTCTCACGTTGTCAGGAGCGTAACTGAGCCGATGTAGGAGGCACTAGGTAGTACTGTAGCTTCAATAAAACGTTACACGTTGGTCTTATTCCTTTAATTCACCTTCGCTTATGTACAGTACGTAGAAACGTTACATAATCACAGACTTGATCACCGTTATTACGATACTAGGCTAACGTCCGATCGCTACGCGAGTTAGTAACAGAATGAAGCAAGTGACAGCTTTGCTTTGACAGGTAGGCTGACAGCTCGACTCGACTGATCTGAATAGACTGACCCCACTACGCAGTGAGTGTCTCTTTTATAGCCTTGACATTTAAAAGGAAGTTACGTCACAGAAGGTGAACCGACCACGCTGGGAAATGCTTTATGCATACCACCTGCCATTGTGGTTATGTGGGACTCGCCGATTATTCGGAATACCCACTAAAACCCAGCGTTACTTTAATCTAATTAATTTAAATTAGATATTTCGTTCTTCTTTCTCCGACTCTGCGACATATATATATTAGTTACGCCGACAAAGTGGTATAATAAAATTTTGATATATAGTTTTTTTAGGGTACTTCCCCTACTCGTAAAGAAGGAATGCATATTTTTTTTCTTGCATACCTATCCCATGATGTGGGGTATCGTTGAATAGGTCTTGAAAAAGCATTGTGGGTTTGCTAAATTTGTGTTTGTGAAATATTAAGCCCCCCCTGCCAGCTAAATGGTGGTTTTCAGGTAGCTGAAAAAAAACATGGTGGTGACAATATAACGCAGTTGAAAGGAAAACTATTATACACAGCTAACGCGTAGCGGGCAGAAAATCCCACTTTATGGCCAAGGGTGATGTAAAATTATTTTACGTCACACCAAGCCGAAAAGCGGGACTTACCGCCCTTGGGCGCTACGAAAAATCCCTCTTCACGGCCAGGTGGTGACGTAAAATCGTATACTAACCACGGCCGGTCGTAAAGAAATCCTCAGACCGCTAGATTATAGCCCTCGCCTCCGGCTCGGGCCTCAATTACCCGCGATCTGAGACTTTCTTTACTTGACCGCCCTAGGTGTGTAATGTACTATTACTCGAGCGGCAGGGGCGTCGTTGGACAGGCACGTCATACTGCGCCTAGCGAAGATACAGTCTTAGAAAGGTACTAAAGGGCATCGTCAACTTCGGAACCCTATACATTGTGCGTGGCCCGACACGCACTTGGCCAGTTTTTTATCGAGTTATAGCGGGCGGAGGCTAGTTCTTGCAAAACATTTCCATTGTTGACCGTTAACATAATGGCGTCTAGGAAATCGATGTTGTAGCACGGCAACCCCGGGACGAACGCAATGTACCGCGCATGCGCGAGGAAGTTATAATACGTTCCCGCCGCCCGCGCGCTGTCAAGCTGACAAGACGCTATGCCGATGCGCTTTAATGGCCGCGGTTCTTGTGAAAACCTTTTTTATTTGTATTATTTATAAGTTTATAAATGCCCAAGTCAAGTGTTTGTGTGTGTAACAATAAACCGACTATCACAAGTTGTCGTTTCACTTCAAAATAGACCTTGGACGAAGAAATCCATCGTGACGAGCTAGCCGGCGTCACATTTGGCTGCCCAACTTCGGCAAGGTTTCGTCGTTTTGAATTGAAGATGCCTCGAACGCGGCGCCAATCTCGCCGACAATCTGATTTCTCGGATGCCCGGGAAGATGGAAACGAAGCGGAACCGACGGCGTCAATGAGCTTCACCGCCGAACATATGGCGGCCATGTTGGAGTCTATGCAGAGGGCCCAGGCGGAGTCTTTCGGTCGCCTGCTCGATCGGGTCTTCGAGCACCAACATGCCAGCTCTTCTCCGTCGCCGTCGCCGGCACCGACGCCCGCACCCGCTCCGCCTACATCAGGAAATTTTTCGGGGTGTACGGCTCGTTTCAGCGGAGCGCCCGAGGAGCCTCTTGAAACTTTCATAGATGCGATCGAATCATACAAGGATTGTACGAATGTAAATGAGCGCAACGCATTAC